>PNEQ01095653.1:0-24444 GCA_003012365.1 Medauroidea extradentata | reverse complement strand
TTGCCTTTAACAAGCCATTGCGCGAAAACTATGAGAGATAACAAAATTTCATTAGAGGCAAATTTAGTCACATTTTGTGTCTAAAATAAGAGAAAAATATCTGGTACTAATGTAAAAGTAAAATAATGATGATGAAAATTGCGGTGGACCGCGCTCTTAACATAGTCCATGGCCGATTCCTCTCCTTGTTCCTGTCCTTGTATAACTGACTTTAATGATATCTTCGTGGACGAGACCCAACGTCCAATATAAATAAAAATAACATCACCTTCGTTCGTAAGAACTATATCTTGTATACAGTCTAGCCGTTTGTCATAATGGGTATAGCCAACTGATTTCTGATGAGAATTTTGAAACAAATTGTTGAATTACCTTTCTTGCACATCTGCAGCTCAGCTTCATGGTCAGTGATTGGTTGTTTATAACTCTCAGCGTCTCGTGTAAAGATACTTTTCTAAGTTCCTTCTTACATCGACCCAGTGGAGACATTTTCAGAGGTCTCGCCTTAACTCAAGACACAGTGGAAATATTTTTCAAAGGTCCTGTCTTCAGCAAAAACCCAGAAAAGATTATTTTCAAATGTCCCGACTTCTCCAACGACCCTGTGGAGATAATTTTGAGTGGTCCTGCCATCAAATTGCAGTAACCTTGCTCTGATTGGCACAGTCAGTTGAGCGACACTCCAGTACTAATACGTCCTGCCAATAACCACGAAGCATAGCTGGGACTTAAGCCAGCGTAACCAATTGTTGCAAAATTATTTCCACCTAAAAATCATAGGCTGTATGTGTATTGGAGTGGAACACGTATGGGATGTTAGGTCCTGCCATATTGTATTATTGTAATTTCTGAGATCGTCTATATTATAGATATTATATCATCAGCTTAGTGCAACAACTAAGTAACTTCATTTTTCAAACTTTAAGTTACATGCGGATGTCTACACTACCCTTGTGATTTTTCCTATTGATGTTTATATAATTATTAATGTTAATTTGTGGTGTTGTAGCAACATAATTGTTTTCTTTCAACAAATAGCAACGTGTAAGATATAAGCAATTATCAGTGTTACAAGTAATATCTCCAGCTACCTAGTTATATGTTAGTAGCATTAAACCTACGATAAGCGCTGGCAAGACATAGGGCATAGATTCGTAAATGTTCTGAGTTTGCATTTCTGGAGCATCATACCCAGAGTCATCCATGTAGTTGCCGTCTGGTAAACAATGACATAGTTTCATCCGAAAGCTGCTAGGTCTAGTTAAAAATAAGCAAACGCTATAAAATAGTCAACATTTTCTGTCGCTTCAGAGGTTGTTATTTACGACACGTCATGTGACAAAAATAGTTACAAACTCTTGGAATTTAAATGTATGTGTACTAGGACCCTTTATGCATTTATTGACAGAATGTTTCTATTATAGCCTTGTGCCACCGTCCATACAAAAATGCACACATTCATCCGTGATTGTAGGGATGATGTAATTCTACTTGAGCATGAAAACAGCTGCTTATGTTGCACAAAGCAGGCTGTCTTACTCATGTTATAGCCTATAAGCTTATATTTAAAGTGGATTAATCCCACAATGCCGGTTTTGTTTCAGTGGCGTTGGAACGATTAGGGGGGAGGGAGCAGATAAATGTTATACCCGGGAAATTTAAAAATAAAACCGGTTTTAGTGTGGTGTTAAATTGCGTGTACATGAAACTCATTAAGGTTGCTAACGTAATAGGCTAATAATTCACTTATAGCTACGTAAAAAAAAATTTGAAGACTCGCCAGTTGAAATTAATAAGCTTTGGCATTTAGACTGGGCGTTCAGTTATAATCAGGAATAAATAATATAAAAAAAATATTTTCCAGACATTAAAAAATATTTTTTAACGTGTCAAAAGGTAGGGAATATGATTTAAGTTATCAGGTAAACGATAAGCAATTATAACATATCGTATAAAGAGACAGGTGATAATTTTAAATAAAAAAATGGGAATAAAATGATTCATAAATACAATATTTTAATTGTTTTGTTAATCTCTCTACTTTCTTAATACACCATCTGCGATGACTTTTCACAGGTTGTAGCAGGGAATATGGTGCAATTTATAATATTCACAGCAGTTGTAGAGGAAACTATGAGTATTCCTTTCTCTTGTAAAAGTTTTGTTTGTGTGTAATGCTATTTTGTTCTATTTTTAAATTATTTATAAACTGGTTCTCAGTTAAGCAAAATATTAAAACTGTATCATAAACGTTTCGTACATATTCACGTTGGTCACAATGCTCTTTAAATTTGCTTTCGAATGTTCTGAATTCGTTATGACGATGATCTGATTTAGTTAAGTGTATTTTTGTGAGTAATTCTAAAAAATAGATTAACGTAAAGTTTCGCATTGTAAGACATAATTTTGAAATTCCTTAGATTTATTTTAGTGCGGCGTCAATATGTTTTTTTTTTTCATTAGTTGATAATTATCTTTGTTTACTGTTACAGACGCGCTAATGAACTAGTTATCTCAAAGTGTCGTAGTTAAGATTACGTTGTTTCGAAACAGGCCCAATTTCTAAACATTGATTCTGGAACGTAAGTTACCGAGATACAGGGATCCGTTAGTGAGGAAGGAATTGATGATGCTAACTTACGATTAAATGTTTTATTTTTATATTTTAATTATTAATATGAAAATTCGTTTTTGTACCGATGACGAAGTTGGGGTGTTTTATATTGTTTACTATTTTACATTTGCAAATATATTAATTCATGACTTTGAGGTTGCTAGTTTCTGTTGTAGACAAAATTTTACGTGTATTTGTTAAATTGTTATTTTATCTAAAGTACATACTACGGTATAAAAAGTGTCCTACTGTTTTAAGGTATGCTTCTGCGAGAAGTTTTCACGGTAATAGCACTCTTCGCCCAACGTCTTTCCAGATGCATGCAACACGCATTAACACTATATAAATCAACGCTAATCTTGCTATCACTATAGCAATACCTATTTCGCATATCGCAATTGTATTAACATTTTAACTACGATGCAGCCGTTCTTTTTCGAGCTGCGTTCTGGAAAATAAAATATAACAAACGGTTACATTATAAACGTGATAAAAACGTTTTGTATTATTTATTGTCAACCATGTTTCTCACATGACTTCGGCGAACACAGTGGAAATAAAAACGAGAGTGTCTTTGAAAATGTGGAGATAATGTTGGTATGTGTAATACTCTTATTACTATAGCGATGGCATGAATTAGAGTTCATTTATGTGAGGTTAGCGCGGGTTGCATGCATATACCTGAAACACAGGAAAATCACGCTGTGTTTATTTTCGATGCCTTTTCTGGAAAACTGCAAAAGCAACAAGGTGAGGATAGAAAGGAATATATCGAAAACTCTGGAAGTAACTCGCATCCTGACCTTGCTGTGATAAATTAATATAATTTCATTCTCTAACATGTGGCCACGCTTAACATGCCTAATAGACTCGCTGTCGTGTTGTAAAGAGTATCTGGACTCCATTTAGCCGCAAGATGGAAACAGCATATAAAATAGGTTATAACTATACTATGCTATAAGTGATTCGCGATAAAGTACTTTTGAAAACTAACTTGTCTAGAATATTAATTAACAACTATTATTTATTGTACCGCTGTTGTTAAACTGTACGTATGATTAATTACGTAGCTTTATTTGTGTGAAAAAGTGGGAGGCAACTATGAATCATTTGAAAAGTAATTATTAACTACGGTTTAAATGTACTTTCAACTACCTATAGCGTAAACAATTAGTTTTTATGTCGCGGTTTAGAATTTCTTGTATAATGTCCACATCACACGGTATAGTATTTGAAACGAGTTCATTTACTATATTGTTTATTACTTTATTCTTTATTTAACTGGGTATGTTATGAAACCAGTGAACTAGGTGTACAAGTTTTCGTTGCACTTAATATATAATCATAGTGCTGCTACTTTAGTTAAAACAATAACGAGTCCTTCAAATCATTACGAGCGCGGCGGGTAGTTTTAGGCAAACAAATGGAAACTTAATTTTTTTTTTTTTTACAATTTGTTCCATGTTTTTGGGTTGGTTATTAATAACACTGCCGAGACATTATACCTACACAGTAAAAAAAAATTGTAAATTTACAAGGAAAATCTAGTAAACTAATATCAGAACGTATTAAGTCAGGTAATAAATGTAAGATGTCAGAAACCTTTTAAAGTGGTTACAAACACCTTTGCAAACTAGTAAAATAAACGTTGATGAGCAAATTTTTCTATTTGAAACAAAATGAACCTAGGAGATCTGACAAATTTTACAAAACATTTCGTAATTTTACAAAAAAGTGTTGTAAACTTAACCATATATTAGTTGTAAATATACAAAATTTGTTTGTATGGTTACAGAAATGTTTGTAAATATACAAAGAAGTTTGTAAAAATACAAGTTTTTTTGTAAATTTTACAAAAAAACTTTGTGGTGTTACCAAAAACTTTCTTGGAAACTGGTTTCCAAAAAAATAAAAACATTTTGTAAAAGTAAAATTTTTTTTACTGTGTAGCGTATACCAACTTTCTTTTTCGTCCTATTTTAAGGTATAATGTTCATCGGACATGTTTGCTGGTGTTTAGACGACTTCTTTCCATAGTGTTTCTATAAAATGCGTGTCTAAAAGTGTGAATGACAGTACTGTTTTCTGATTGGCCGCTTCTTAAAAGCCCTATATAGCTGCGGCATGAATTTTTTTTAGAAATATTGCTAAACGTGCATTTGATGTATTTATCTAGGAGAAAAGAAAGACATTTAAAACTATGCGTCGCTATTTTTGTTTTTAGGTATCCCACTCAGAAACATGGTTTTGAGACACTTCGAAATAGTTAACAACGGCTGATTCAGACTTTTAAGCACAAAATATTAACCGGAATCGTGAAACGAAAATACAGAAGCATGCGCTGAACTTTGGTATTCTTTTCCCGCAAATAAAATGATAGTGTGAGCACCCACTCATATAGCCAACAACCAAAACACTGCACGGCGTTTTCGCGCGTCGCGCATAAAAAAAAGTGACACGATTGTTGACATACCAACTACTATTGACCTTATTGTCTGCATGTTTCCGTGCTACAAACGCGGCAGATAACGCATGTTGAAAGAACGTTTGAGGGTGTTCAAGTGCGATAAGCTCATAATTTTAGCTCTCACAGTTTTCTCATAACGGTGTGTCAAAGTCAAAATTTGCCTCTTACGCTGCCATGCAAATAGTGAAAACCAACTGACCGTTGTATGTAATTTCACTGTGAATTATTTCACGTACGTAAGTCAATTGGTTTTCACTATTTGCGTGGCAGCAGAACATGCAAATTTTGACTTTGACACCCCGTTATGAGAAAACAACTCCAGCTAAAATTGTTTTGTAAGAGTAAACTGCACTCAGAAGTATCGTTTACAAAACTTAACACTAGTTCATATAAATGTAAAATTATGCCTTTATTGCACTTGAACATCTTTAAACGTTGCAGTGTAACTGTCATCGAAAATAGGATGCCGCCTGTTAGCAGAAACAAGTCGCCAATCCCGCAGGCCTGATCGATGCACGTAGGAATTTGAGTATCCGAGCTAGTACAGCACCTAGCATGCAATATTGTCAAGAAATATTGTACCGTGAAAGAAATGGGAATCTAAAATGCCTGCAGGGACCTACCATTCTTGGAGCACTTAATGCCACGTTGCGGTACGGAAACATGTAGACAATAAGGCCTATACTGGCTTGTGCGCCAACAACCGTCTCGCCTCTATGCGCAAGGCGCGGAAACACTTGCATTGTTTTAGTTTTTTGCTATTTCCTACGGGAGTTAAAGCGGTGAACCTACTATATTATTTACAGAAAGTCCATTGTGTGCTTCTAAACTTCTGTGTTACCATCCCGGGTTTTTTTTTTTACATAAGTTCAGTCTGAAAGTGTTGTTTTTAAACATTTTGAGGAACCAGAAACCATGGTTTTTGGCATACGTAAAAAAATAAAGAAACATGTTTTAAATGTGTTTTCATTCCGTAGATAAAGATGTCGAACACATATATAGAAGCATTTCATCAGCAATCTCAAACTTTATTTTCTTATTACTGAACACAAAAGGGCTTGCATACAGTTAATAACGGCAGTGGAAAGACCAACATTACAATTAATGGCAATAAATTTCCGATAAATAATTTTATGAGGTTCAATATTACTTATATAATTTACAATACCAGAAGTTGCAAGACCACTCTTCTTATAAAAACATACTTGCAACAATACACTAACAAATCTTGAAATAATTCCTTTAAAACCAGGCTCACTGTATCAACGTTCAAACACCGTAAGTGGGTGTGTATTTGGACATGTTTGGTAACTTTGGGACGTTACAAATGTATTTTTGCATGTATGGTAACTCTGATTAAGAAATTTAGCCTACTTGCGGTAAATTCCAAATGATATATAGCTACATGGCATATCATTAATATCTACTCTCAGTTGACAATAAATAGATAATAAACATAGTATAAAAGTGTCCTAAATTACCCCTGCTTACGGTAGTGTTACAGAGTCGTCGCAACTCGTAGAGAATATTTGCTAGGGAAGTGAAACAGGATGATGGTGGGCGTGGAGAAGTTACGAGATCCACACAAATAATGGGAAAAGGGGAAGGGGTTTGAAGGAGGGTTGGAAAAACCGCTGACATGCGACGCTGGCGAGTTGTCAAAATCCTCGAGGGTGGAAGGGTTGAGTTAGTGAAGATGGTGGTTGTGGCGCCGTCACGTCGGAGCTGGGGTTGGTGGAAGTTGTGGTGGGGGAAGGCGCCACATCCCTCCTTCCCCTCTGGGAGGCTGTCTGGAGCAGCCACTGCCCTTCCTCCTCCCACTCTGAGCTATCATGATGACGTCACGTCTGCCCAGTGAGCTGCCCAGGCGATGGAGGAGAATGCTTCAGAATAAAGTGAGCACTCAAAAAAGCCCTGATTATTTTTTAATTTTTTGCCAGTTTATATATTTCCGGCTAATGCAAACATAAATATTGCCACGTGCTTTTATTTGCATAGGGTCGTGCAATGTTTACAACTGCATTAAATTGCTACGATAAATTTTAGCTACAATATTTACTCATTAAATGCACGGGGGCTGAATATAAGATATAATCAAATATAATCTTAGTTATAAATTCCTGTGAGTTAACGTCTTATAATACTGGTTTCTGCCCATCGGCTACTTGATACAACACGCACTATTACCGTTACGAATCTCGTAAATGCGGACATAATTTATTTGAATTTGTAACTCAAAACCGCAACTAAAAACACACGTGAAACACGCAATTCAAGAATTCATGTTTCCTCCAGTTCTGATGCCACGAACAACTACGACGCACTGAATAGGAACAATAAATAACGTATTTTCTCAATGTGTGAAATGAAGAGTATTGTGTTCCTAGGTTAGCCAACGTAATACATAATGTACAGAATACAAATGGCCCCGCATCATTTGCAGTGATATTCGTAGTCATTTATAATACTTATAAATGCGTTTATACGCACAACGGACAAACACACGCAAATGATGCAACTTGGCGAAGCTGCGAAAACAGCGAGAACCTAACTCTGATGCCACCTGTCGGTGGAACTTTGAACTGTGTGAAGCGCGGAGCAAGCTGTAACGTGCAACATGATCTGAGGCCGGTGGTAGAGTCACATTGTGCTGGCGCAAATTAAGTCCAATTATACTGCAAGGAGAAACGTCAATAAGATCATAAATTAATATTTTGAAGTATATAAAATACAGAGAGATCGATTTCGTCTGATGTTCTTTCACTAATGTTGTATTCAAATAGGAAAATATACGGACCTACTTGCAATGAATCACTACTAACCATATAAGCAGTAAAGTAACTCTTGATAATGGTGACATATGCGGTAACAGCTAGGGATTTTTTTTTTTTCAAATGTAAAATCTTTAGTGCTTACTTTATCCCGAATGACATATATTCACTTTGATCATTCTAACATAACTTGAAAATTTCTGGAACCAGTTTTTCAGAAAATAAAATAGTTAAGAGAGAGAGAATGGACGACTTGAAGTACACGCCCCATGACGTCACACCGCAGGGGATAAGTACTGTGGAAAACAAAGCTTGTTTACAAACATGCTGATTTGTTAGTTGGTAATTGCAGAAAGCAAAAATGTTGCGCATTTATAGATTTGCACGCAAGGGTAAAAAATAGTAGTTTCTACTTCATGGTTAAGATAAGCAGATGCATAAGATTAATGTTAACTGAAAAAACGGAAAATTCCAAACAAATAATCAGTTTTCTTGACGTACACCTCATCCGGGACATTTGAAGCCAAACAGCTAAATGAAGGTTATGTTCGGCTGCGGTATCCATGGAGATAGGAATTGTATCCCACACCTGACTGAAGCTCCGCCTCTTTTCAAGTCGTCCATTTATAATTCGGACAATGGCGTCGCGTTTTACTAGACGCTTGCCATGACCCAGGAAGATGGTTCTTCGTCATGGCCTAGGAAGATGGTACTGCTGGGTTGTTTCATAACGCGTGTTCTCGCCTCTTTTCTTGCGTCTTCTTCCTTCCTTCTACCCTACTAACCCTCGCTGGGCGTGTTTACTGCAACAAAGTGCCGGGGAGTAAATTGTGAGTTGCAATCAAGCCCACAACGGCGCCGGAAACACCCCGACTTATCACCAAGATATACTCTCCTCTGCTGCGAGGGCCGGAGAAATGTTCTTCTTGGTCTTGCTAGGAGCATTGTTTGCTGTATACTGAGTGTGTCTGGCAGGTCGCAGGTTCAGTCCCGGACTGAGTCACACGAAGTTTACTCCCAACTTACTACGAACCCAAACCATTACACCACTCGATAGCGAATGAATGTTTACAGTCTGTGGAATATTTATCACTGAAATTTTAGTTACCAATCAGTTTCTGACTGACGATCCGGTAGAATTCACTAAAATGTATTAACGGGTAGGTAGTATTCAACGGAAATAAGTGGGAATCACATTTGAATTTGTAGCTGTTAGTCACTGAAACCTTTAGGACAGTTTCATTAACTTCAGTATCTCGTTTTCCCAGAAACGACTGGAACTGCAGCGAAGTGGTTTATTTCTCATTGATTCATGTTTAGAGAGCAATATGTTACATTCTCTGAAGTCATTTTTAACCCTCGTTCATTCCAGATGAAAGTCCAGCGTGTTTCTTAACACTACAGTGGCACAAAGCATCATTACTCGTTAAAAATATAATTGAGATGGAATTCCGTTAGATTTCTGAGAAGGAAATTGCACATGTAACACTCACGTCACAAGTGTAAGTAAAGTATTCAGAAAATATGTATAGTTGTTCCTTTCATTAAAGGGAAAACTTGTAATTCAGCACTGTAAAGAAAAGACAAGTGACGGAGGTTCGAACCCAGCACATCCAAGCCGTGGGTCTCGCTACTGTTTCACTACGCCACATGACCATACGCTAATGTCTTTGAATGTTTATTGCAATGTGACAAAATAACGTACTGTAATGTACGTTATTTTGTCACATTGCAATAAACATTCAAATGATGTTAATTTTATTTTCCTTTATTTGTTGTTGACTAATTTCTGTTCTTTTTGGTTTTGGATGTGTTGTCTACAGCCAAACTAGGCTTGTTTTCTCTTTTCCTTGGTTTGTATTTTGCTTTGTCTCGTATTTCTGGGACGACATAATATTGCAATGGCGTATGTCGACAACAGTACAGTGCGTTATGGCCATACTCATATAACATTGGGAAGTCTCTTGAGCGTCGCTTGTTATCGACGGAATATATACTTGGAAATAAACCACGGTGTTTTCCACCAAGATCTGGTGCGTAATGTCGTACAATATGAACAAACACCAAGACTTTCTTAGTCATCGGGCAAGTACCTGGATATTGGTAAGACTAACAATTAAGACCGCCGTATGGTCGTGGGTCAGAGGCTGAGAAATCACGGAGACATAAGAGCGACCTTGAAGCGCGTATAAAATGCCGTATCGCCTTAAAACTTTCCAAGCTCTGATCTAACGTACAAGCTTCCTGCTGAACCGTTTTTACAATAGGACACTAAGCGGTGACCATGCAGTTTTATTGTTTGAAGGTCTGTAGCAAAGTTTAGTGTACGTCTCAATTTGAGTTTCATATACATCCGGTAGGCATACGGCAGTCTGAGAAGTTTTTTATTTTTAGCTACGTTGGAGAGCTTACAAACAGTGCTTTTAATAAACATGATGTCGTAACGAAATTACACTCCGTCCTTGTTTGAAGTGTATTTTCTACGTTGGCACTATGGACACTCGTGGAAAAGTTTCGTAGGAAAAAACTACCTGTTTGCGAACACACTGCAACACTTTTGAAATGTGTGGTAAGCAGATTCCTTAAGAAGTGCATCCAACAACATTGCAATAAAGTGCACGTTTACCCCAGGTAACATTACAGCAAGAAATGCTCTGAGTCATGTAGGACAGGGTCGTTATTTTCTGCCGTATGTTTGCATGGGAAGTAAGGGATAGCATTTATTACTCACAAGGCCAGGGACCTTACTCGGGGGTAATATTAACAGTTTGTTGTACTGACGACTAAAATGGTAACTCTACAAGAAAAACTGGCTAATTTTTACAAAATTTCAATAGTTAAAACTTTCTCTTTACAGTAAATGTTGCATAATTAAATATTTTGCAGATTTAAAAAAAAAAAATGTATGATGTAAAAGTGTTTGCTAATTATAATAAATGTTTGCTATTTTTAATTGTTTTACTGTGTTACACCTCATTGTTCATAACCGCGATGCGTTTATTGTATTTGGCTTCTTATTTTGCATATTTAAAAAGTCATCGTTTATTGACAACCAATGACAATTTTCAAACTTACGAAAAGGTGTACAATTGTATGCCTACTATTCTGCCTTGTAACAGGAACTGCACAAGAAGTTAAAAAATTGGGAAACTTTGTAGTTATTTTATTGCATTTCTTATGACAAAAATAATCCATTCTGTCTTATTTTATCTTGCAATCAGTCGCTTATAAATTCATGTCCTGTGAAATGCTTAGACGTATGCACGGTAAATAAATCTGAATATTGTATTTTTTACGATATGAAACATATTAAACCTGAAGTGTGTCAAATATATTAATTATTTGTTTATATTTGCACCATGCCACTAATGTAAGCTCGCGTAGGCTTCTATAATAGTGTTCTTATGTTCCGTCTAGAACGTCTATAGTCAATCTATTTTTAATTTCATAGTTTACTCTCGAATTCCATCGTCCGAGCTTCGTCTTTCCACTGATTTCCCGGTTTTTCTTTCTCCCAGTCTTTGATTATGTTTCTTTGTTAATTTTTCTCTTCCCTCTTCCGTTCTGGGTTTGGCGTGATTATATCATATCATTTGTTAGAACGTCACATCTCGCATCAAGGACGCTCATTCGTTCTTTAATTAGTTCTTTTCTAACTATCTCTCCTTCTGTTTCGTGTGTTCTCTCATAATACAGTATTTGTTTCGAGTGCTTTGACTTTGTTTCCTTCATCAGTACATATTTCTGTTCACAGAGTGTATAATTTTTAATAACGTTGTGCTTCTGCCAAATGTGTGCCCTTTTTTTACCCTCGTTAAATGCTGTTTAGATAAAAGCTCTTTTCGACTGTATCAATTTGTACTGTCGGTCTACTATGTGTGTGACAACGTACATGATTGCTACGCATTTTTTTAAATTCAAGCAACTTGGAGATATGTATTTATACAGCTATACACGAGAGTTTGTAAATATATGATAGGAATAATTATATCCAATAATCAGCTACAATTCTGAACGTTTTCCATACATACATTTTACCGTGTTTTTTAAGTTTTATTTGTCTGTGACTTAATCACTCAGTAAAAATGTTACCGACGACATTCGTTTTTAGAATTTTTAAGATAGGTTAGAGTGCTGAAATTACCAAAGAATGTAAGTGGGGGCCATATATTGTTTTAATAACCAGATATTTTAAGGTAGGTAAGTATTACTTTTGATGTGTGTGAGAGATTTTGGTCAGCGTTTAACATCGAAGTCTTTAGCGCCGGCGAGGGGTGACAATAGGTGTGTGTGGAGTGGTGTAGGGATGAGGGAGCGGGGGTATCGAGAAAACCCCCCGATCAACGGCATCGTCCGGCACGATTCCAACGCTGTTAAAAATGTCCGTAAATTCACGGAAATATTTACAGAAAAGTACTGTAATTTTACAGAAGTGGTTTCCGTAATATATTGTTTACGGAAATTTGTCCGTATTGCCAGTTTACGGATGTTTGGCCGTAACTTTCCATAATTTCATGAAAATATGTTTCTACAATTTTAAAGCGTATTTGATTGTGTTTCCTTAAAATAAGTGGTATTAATAATTACTATGAATCCTGGATGTCAAATACAAAAGTTGTCTCTTATAAAGTTGATATCTTACCACTGCATGGAACTCATTTACTCATAAATTATCACTGTGGTTCAATGGTTATAGCTTCTGCCTGGCAATTATACGGTCGTGGGTTCGAATCCCAGCAACTTCGAAACATTTTTCAGGTTACTAAATAGTGCGTCAGTGCCTCAGAATCTCGATAACACATAGCTAATAAGAAAATGTAGTATTTCTAGAAAATGGAGTGCTAGTAGATTACAGAAATTTAATTTTTTTTTGGTGGAAAACGGATTGTCCGTTATTTTACGGAGGGTTCCGTTATCAAGAAAAACTGTGTGTCCGTTACTTTACGAATATTTATGGATAATTTTTTGCCAGTACTTTTCCATAATTTTACGGAAATATTTTCTAACAATGCACATGCGAAAATCCGGGGACCCACATCTTCGAGAGTCGAATCCGGATCGTCTTGGTGGGATACGAATTGTCTGACCACTCGGCCACTGCGTGCCCTTTTAACTTTTGAAGTAGGTAGGGAGAAGCTTTTCCACAATGCATTTTTTTTAGTCTGTTTCATTTTTTACAAGTTTCTGTTAGCTTGATTCTATGATTTATTTAAAAAGTCAGTAAACCGGTCGCAAAGCCTGTTTTCTCGCAAAACAGAAATAAGTAAATATAAACTACTAATGAGGACAGCAATATTAAAGTTAATTTTATAGAAAATACTTGCATAAATGTTTACGCAAATATGCTTAAAGGCCGTTCTGGATAAAGTGAGCACTATAGGTTTAACTTACAAAAATAACCCACCTTTCGTTGCTTGCAAATAATTCACCGGTAATAATAGTTGATTTGCTTTGTGTGTGGTTGACAGCGAATTCGCTGTAACGTTTCTTTTTAACGAACTGTAACGTAGTATAGCTCGTATAGTCAGGTTGTGTATTTTAAAAAATGAAAGTATTCTGTGTATCGCGCGCGCACGCGGTTTGGCAACGCTTGCTACGGGAGCAGAGCATTGCTGGTGAGATGTAAGGGTGCGTACATCGATTGTTCAGTCCTGTACACAGTCACCTTGGAAGGCGGTAAGCTGGCGCAGGTACAGTCTGCCCATTAATAATGGAACAAACGACGCGGCGCAGTGTCGCAAACATCAAGGGACGCAAGAGCAAGGGCTAATTAAGGCGAGGGCCGGTGTGCCTGGGCAAAGCGAGGTCGCCCTTACGGAAACACGAGCATAGCTCCTGACAAACAGAATGGCCGATGAGGGTGGGAGGGATGGTTGTAAGGGGATGGGGGACAAGAACCGAGACTCTAATCTCCGTTGAAATATTTAATTAGGCGTGGGGGAAGAAAATGGCACCTCACGGACAGTGTTGGTAAAGCCAGCATCACACGATGCCGAATTTCGTAGCAGTTTTCAGGCACATTTTTTGTCAGCTTTTTTGCTTCTGTATGATCCACGTTCCGGCAACTCCCAAACAGGTCTAGTCCGCCATTTGCGTCTGCGTTTCTCATTTGTTTTCACTACAAAATTGTATTGATATTAGTCTTGCTTTGTATGCGTCAGTGTTGTTTGTAGGTAAATTATTTGTTATTCACAATCCCCGTCCTCCAATTAAACCTCGCCCATAATCATTTAATAGTAATATCTATCTTAGCGAGCTTCAGGTTGATTCGTAGCTGGAATCCCGGATACTCCGCAACCAGCGATACACGAAAACGCTATGTCAGGTTCCTATATTTATATCGTGAGATGTAACTGTCGGATTTTAGTTATTAAAGTATCAAATAAAGGCTGAAGCCCTAGCAATAAACCTTGAAAAATATTCGCATACTAAACCAATATAATATAAATTTATTATAGAATCTTTGAAAAGTGTTTTCAAATTGCTTGATTTCAGTAGTAATCCCATGAATTATGATTTCCTAGTTACAATTCGCAACGAAATTTAGTTTGAAAGAAACAGTAAACCTTTCTGTAGGGTAGGGTTGTTATTTGTATAATTAGAATTGGTCACATATTACTTTATTAAATAATTGTTTTTATCGGAAGATTCATTTTAACAAAAAAATCAGAACCTGCTAATCTTCCAATGCTTCAATTTCCGCTGTAAGTTTCGTACAATGATTAAAATTTTCTGCCTGACATGCCACAGATATCACCTTCTTAAACGTTACCAAATTGTCACACCTTCACAACATTTCTTAGTTTCTGACTAGTAACCTTTCAGAGGAAGGAAGTAGTTTTTTTTCTACGGATGGTCAAATACATATATAGTATAAGCAGTAGTACTCAAGCATTGCCAACTGTATAGAATGTAAGAAAGTATTCTCTCTGCCTTGTCGAAGCATAAAACAGTATAGAAAATTTGTAGGCAAATTAAATGCAGAAGTTAAATTAAAAAGATACCACTCCACTATAATTGAAATATAGATCAGGTTTTCTGTTACTCTTTAGGTATCGCGTGAATACGTACAAGGAGGAACCTACTGTTTCTTCTATGACAATTTCTACTGAATCTGATATGCCCATTGTTATACTAATGGGTATAATAGAAAGCAGTTTAAATTAGGAATCGTGTGAGGCATGCTTAAAGGACGCGACCTTTCGCCAGAAGATGATGCAGGTCGAAATCGCCTTCCCGGAGATGAGAGTGACATTGTCTGCTGGTGTAGAATAGTCAGTTAAAGTAAGTAAATATGACTACGGCAAGCATACTGTAGGTCAGAATCACACCATTGATTTAAGGCAATTCTACCATGTTGCTACTGTTGTTGCGATAGTTATTTTAAGCTTAAATGAGAGCAGTTACCACAAATATGTATGTCCGTTTTGTTTAATTTTTTTTCATGATCGCAAATACTTAAGGACTCTGCCTACCTCGGAGCTCCGGCGGCAGCAAGGATAGGGCGTTACAGGTTAAATTATATTCCTAAATATCTCAGTCACTTTCAAACCTACATATATGCCACCAATGACTTTTTTGTTCATTACGATACGGCCCACACTGCTACGGAATCTTTTAGCAAGTTATATCAATACCCTGAAAACTATGAGCAAATAAGTGTTTTCGTGCCGATTAATCACGTGAAACCCTGTATTCATAAAATTCTTTTGACATTTTCGTTTACGTCGCAGTATTCTCTTATCAATGCAGAAAATGGTTTCCATCCGAAAGCGATATCTCAAAGGGTGACAGAGCTACACGGAATTTAGTTTAACATGTAAAACCCTATCCTTGCTCCCGCCGCGCTCCGAGGTAGGTAGAAGCCTTACTTACACAGTTAGCTAAAACAATAGTGTTCACTGTATGCCATGACTAAAAACAATTTTATCAAACTGACAAGCAGATTACTGATGTCTGCTGCCATTTAGACTTAAGGCCTTGCTCTTTAGTTTCTATTATTTTTGCAGTAATTATTTTTTTAAACTTAAAGGAGAGCAGATGTGAAAACCTGTCTGGCAGTTTTGTTTAAAATGGTATATGCAGAAATAGGTAATTTTTTTCAAAACAATAAATTCTATGGTTTCAGCTAAAAAGTCAATTAACAGGATTTTCGTTAACATAATTATAGCTAAAACCATGGTATTTACTGCCTTGAAAAAATCAACCAATATAGAGAAGATGATTTTAAACAAAACTGCCAGCCATATTTGTTATATCTGCTCTCGTTTAGGAGTAAAGAATTAATGTATCTTAACAAAGTCTAAGCTAAAGAGCATGGCCTCAAACAATATTGTCGCAACAGTATAAACAAGGGAGGCTGTGTAGTTCTTTTTATATTTGTACAAAAAACTCAGATTTTTTTTTAACGGAATGATTAATTAATATTCAAGATTAACGTCTGTCACCATACGATACACAGTTGTATGTGGCGTTTTGCAAAACAGTGCACCGTTAAAAGAAAACTTATTTATTTTGGCTTATTTTCAAAACGAAACTGGCGATACTTTGGGTGCAAAAATTCGAAAAAACTACGAGGTTTATTGCCTCCAAAAATCAGGTACCAACTGTGATACATTTACAAGACAATTTAGGGAATCTTCAATATGAAAATTGTGTTGCTTTAATACAAAAATATTTCCATAATGTATGTATAAGTACTGGGAGTGATGTTAAATAATAACGTTAAATAATATTGTTGTCCCAATAGGAACCCCATAGTACTGCGAGTTGTAAAGTACTGTTTTCAACATTTTTAGGTTTTTGAATTTTGTATTTACATGTCTTGTTGGTAATTAGTGTATGTTTATGAACATCTTGCACGACCGCTTGGCTCAATCGTTAGAACTCTTTGCCGGTTGGCAAAGGTTCGGGTTCGATTCCCGGCCAGTGTGGAATCTTCACAGTTACCTCCTGGTTTAGCCTAGTAGTCTCTGGTGTTCCTCCTGAGGAACAAACCTCGGCTGTGAGGGTGCTCCCCTGGTGGATGTTCTGCCGAAAGGAGCAACCTGTGCGTTCTTGTAGTACCCAGACGATCAGGCTGGAAAACCCACAAATGCCGTGAAAATTAGGTAGTACTACGGGCGACCAGACAGCCCCATGCTGAGGTTTTCTCTCGTGTCTGGTCTGGGTTGGTCTCGTAGTGATGGTGGTTGCCCGGATGCTGGGCAGATCTGGAGAGCTCCCTTCCTCTGAGATAGATCGATGAGTAGGCTGCAGAAGTGCCCGGTAGCAGACCTGGACAGTCTGTTAGGGGCTAGATAAGTCCCGACTCAAACCAAGAGACGGCTGAACTGAGGATCTCAGTCGTGGGGACAGGATTGTGGGCGAGAATCTGGGATGGGTGGCCTTAGGCTCTCTCGCTAGCTACTGTAACTCCTTTGGAAGGTGGATGGAGACGCAGTTCAGTGTTCCGTCTAAGGGTTCGGCAGTTCCAACTGACTGTTAGCCAAAGTCCACTGCGAGGTAGAGCGTGATCTCTCCCCTCGCCCATGGGGGCCGGGCGCCGGGATGGCTTCATGCTAAGAAGCGAGAAATCGTGTGTAACTGTAGTGAGGCACAAACCTGTCTCCGAGGTGAAAACTCATCAATATCGTTGACATCTATAAGAAAGGATAAAGGCGGATACAACTTAAATTGAATGAGTTTTAACACACCCGTGGTAACAAGAGAGTAAACACGCTTCTGGGCCGTGCTCTGTGGATCTCTACCGAAATATAAGTGATTGCGTGAACGTAATGTAGGTGGACTTTATGTCTCGTCGACAGCGAAGTCATTAGACCTAGTAGCATGCTACTTCATATACACTCTAGACTTACATCGGTAAGACATTTAGCGCTTCGGTGACACTTTAGTTGTTTCGATCAAAAATCAGCAACTGAAGTTAGTGGAACCGTGCCAATAGTTTGTTACAAAAAGCTACTGATAGAAAAGTTATTTCCGCTTGTTCTCAGTGAATTTCACCTACCTGTTAACTGATTTTAAGTGAATTCTACAGGTTCATCAGTCAGGAACTTCAGTGATTAACATTAAGCGGATTGTAACCAGTTATTCGGGTTTAGAGTGTAATTGCAGAAACTAGGGGAGGAATCGGCCATGTCCTTTGGTAAGGTTCCATCCCAGCAATCACGTGGAGCGCTTCCAGGTAGTCAAGGGAAACGGAAATGAGGATGACCGGAGCCGGGTACTCTCGAATGCGAGTCTCGCGTGTTATCGGTGCGACACCTCGCTCGATAAAGATGACATGAAGTGATGTCTTGATGATGAAAAAGTGAGAGGAATGCGAAGGGCAGTGGAGACGGCAGCACCCCGATGAATCCTGATGGACAGTAAAACCTAAAAATTAAATAAAGACCGGAATTTCTTTAAGAAACACACTATACCCCTTAATATGCAAAAGACACTCTGAATATACAGTCTAAGAAATGAAATACCAAGTATTTTTTGATCTTATTTAAATAAAATATATTTTACTTAGATTTTCAGAGTAGCATTCAACTCGCTGTAATCCTCTTTACGGAAAAATTGAAGACACGACACTGTAGGATACATGTAACAGCGCAAGTATGTCGCCGTAATATTAATTACATATTTGTACCAAATTGTTATTTCCCAAACATTACTTGTGGCTACATTTCCCCGGAATTAAATGTTATTCATTACCCAAATGTTAAAATTTGCGTTCTACAGGTGTATATAAACATCTAAAACCAACGTACTTAATTATTATCTTTTACACTGTGTAATGTATATTATTCGTTACTGTAATTAGTCTATTAAATACACAATAAAATATTTTAGTTTAAAAAATTATTTTTTGGTAAATTTTCTTTTAATTTAAAATATTTTTTGTTTTTGATAGTTTTTTTAAGAATGTTTAATATTTTTATAATTTCAGTGTGGCTAATTTAAGGTAACGCACTGTATTTATACAGTTATTTTGAAAATATTTTTTCCAAAGCAACGTAATTTTAATATCGGCGAATCCCAACATCGTTTCGTAAAATTGTATTATAATGTGTGCCTAATTTTTTTGGTGATAACATGCCTCGTAGTTTTAAGATTTTCGCACCCAACGAATTTTGTTTCGAAAATCAAACAAAATATTTTTTTGTGAAGGAACTGTACATTATTTTGGAAAACGACCGCTCTTGCTCTTGAAATTTTTTCAAAGCATTCCGTAAAAAAATAGTTTTGAGATGTTGACCCAGTGTGTAAAGGCTATCTTGCATTAAGTTAAATAATTTTGTTTTGCATGCTGATAGGCCTATACAAAAACTATGAAGATTTAGTGCGCGGAAAATGTAGGTACAAATTTCATCTACAAAACGAACTTATCGTTTTAAAATATAATATCATTAAGATTTAAGTAACATTCGCGCTTGATTGCATGAGACGTAGTCGTTGGAATCTTAGCTCTCGTAATATTGCAATTCAAAATTATTACTTCGTCTTTTTATGGAAATATTTCCGACTTGCTCATATGACGAAATATTAAAAATTCGAATAATATAGCTTGCATTTTTTTTTCCTGTGGAATGCAGCGTCTTTTAGGATAAAATGCTCGAAGCCCCGTACATCCGCTGTAGTGTAAATCTAAAACCCGACTTCCTGTAAGCTATCCCTGGCTTCACACATGCGAATTACATTCCGCTGTGTATAATTAAAATCTTCCAAGCTTCCTCGACGTTCTGAAATCCTCTTATCTGGCAGCCACATCGTATTTTTCCCCTCCCCTCCACCCACATATATGAAATACAGATGCAGTGTCGCGTGAGATTGGATAAAAAAATGTTTCGATGGGTTCTAATCTGGAGCGTTGTACATTTATTTACATCTCTCGTCGCTACGAGAATGTAATTTTGAAAAAATTGTGTAGCCAACCCTTAGTCATGTTTCACGTTAAGGCCTGCGTGTAACTAAATTACTACGATTTTCGGAAGCATACGTCGAATGTGTGTAATTAACTTAGTGAAGTGTCTTAAGTTCTTGTTAGATGTTGTCACACAGATCGTATTTAAGTAGTTCAATAAATATGTAATGATTCGTGTGTGAAGAAGCACTGGCCATTTTAGTTAGCTAATATAAGACATTCATAAACAGTTGACTGTTTCAGCTGCTGATGAAGTTAATTTAAATATTTCATCGTATAGAAAAAAGTGTCGCAAACGTATTACTGGTCAGTCAGCATTCCTTAAATATTTCTGAAAATAATTTTTTTTTGTGAATTCATAAATCAAGATTTGGCTAAGTTCAGCGATGAATGCTTCCATTTAGAGCCGATTACGAAGTTTAAGGGAGGCGTAAGACTATTGTAGTTTCAATTTTTGAGCCATAACATTTATCCGAATTGTATTATCAACATTTCCTCTTCGACAAAACATAGAATATATTCTATGTAAACTGCTTGGCATAAATAATAATTGAATGTTTCATTAATTTGTCATGTGGAATCCTAGTAAGGGAATTCTTGAATGTCAACTTAATAACTATCTTGAAACGATTCAGCATGACAAATTAGTGAAAGATTCAATTATTATTTATGTAAAGTAGTTTACCAAGAATATATCCTTTCCTTTGTCGAAGAGAAAACTTTGATAACACAATTTGGAAAAAGAAATATTTCTCAATAACTGAAAATACAATAAAATGGTCTAGGTCTTCCCCTTAAGGCGCTGTATTTTACATGGGCAAAATACTACTGTTTACGTAGCTTTTTAGTTTTTTTAAGAATATTGAAACAAAAAAAAAGGTGAAAATGTGAAACATTTTTACAGAGTTATTGTTAACCACCATTCAGTGTCTCCGTCCTGGATGAAACGTTTCACATTTGTCCGGGCCTGGTTTCGCAGCGCGGTAATTTTACGAGCTTCGATATATCGATCTTCGCAAGAACACGATACTCGATAGGGCCTTGCGACCGGGGATCGCACCTCTAGCGGGGAACTCCATATGCCCCGAGCCTCTCTCAGCTGTGGCGAACAAACAACAACAAGCTCCGGCCAATTCCCTTGCCTGGCTGTCTCATCTCCTCGTATCATGTAGCAGTGTGTATATACAGCACACAGCAGCTCTGGAGCTGGAATAAACACGTGGATACACGTGTGATCTTCTCTACACTGTAAACAAAACTTCCTAAAATGTTTAGGAAGTTATTATCGCAGTCGCAGTATGAGACAGCTACAATACTTCCGTCTTGTAAATACGCAAGCTTTTACAGTTGTTACAACACAAGTCTGGTATCTTCAGTATACATTTGACTATTTTATAAAAATGTTTAGTATTGCTACCATGGATGTCTGGGAAAATATTCTACAATACCTACTTTCTTAACGCTCCTATACGCACGTCTGGAAAATTTACAAACAATTTTTAAAGCGCAGCTACTGCGGTGTCACCGCTCACAAAATAATTTTAAAAAATTACCTTTTTAACATAATATTTAGAAAAGACAGTCTTTGAAGATCTACTGTGTTTTTTTTTTTTTTTGTGTCTTCATCGTTGTGCCGTCTGGTCTGTTATCTATGACGTCGTCGTTATTCTGTCTTGTGTCCATTACTATCCCCCGACGCAAAAAGAGGGGTGTTATAAGTTTGACGTGTCTATCTGTGTATCTGTGTGTCTGTCTGTGGCATCGTAGCTCCTAAACGAATAAACCGATTTTTATGTTTTTTTTTTTTTTTTTTTTTTTTTTTTTTTTTTTTTTTTTTTTTTTTTTTTTTTTTTTTTTTTTTTTTTTTTTTTTTTTTTTTTTTTGTTTTGTTTGAAAGCTTAATTGATTGAGATGGTTCTTAGCTATAATTTATGAATATATATTCAGGCGTTTGATGATCATCAGCTGTTTTCTAGTTGTGTAAGGGATGTGAACAGCTTCCACTAGTCTGATACATTCGAAATATAGTATCCAGTGACTTCAATGATATTACATCTTGGCCTGATGTTGCAGCATCATCTAGAATTTGCAAGATTCCCAAATCCTCATCAATGTACTGTCGGTTTTTTTTAAATTTTGATTTTAAGTTGTACTCGTTGTCTTCGTCCCAGTATTGTCTTGTGTTGTGTTGATTGTGGTGTCCTGAGTTTTACACATTATTTTGTTTTGTATTTCGACTTTTATTTGTGGGTGTTTATTTTATTTTGATTTCCTTTACTTGTTGTTGACTATTTCCTTATGGAATATTTCATGATCTGTTGCTTTGGTTCATAGGTGTTTAAACTGCAGCTGAACTAGGCTTGTTTTTCCCTTTTTTCGTTTTTTTTTTCTTTGTCTCATTTTAGATTTCTGGGACGACGTAATATTGTGATGACGTAAGTATGTAGACAGCAGTAGGCTACAGTACGTTATTCTGTCCCATTGCAAGAAACATTCAAATACAGTAATACTCAGAACCTGCAACTCTTGTGCAGGCATTGAGCTAGGCGGAGCAGTAACAATATGTTCCTCTTGCATTCGGGGAGACCTGGGTTCGAATCCTGGATCCGGTTCTTCTGATTTCAGTTTTCCAAGAGTTTCCCGAAATCATCCCAGGCGAATGCTGAGATAATTCCTTAAGGGTGTTCAAGTGCGGTAAAATCATAATGTTATCTTTATATGAAATAATGTTAGTTTTGTAGACGATACTTGTGAGTGCAGTTTCCTCTTACGGTACAGTTGTAGGTCGCGTAGTTTTCTCATAACGGTGCGTCAAAGTCAAAATTTGCATGTTCTGCTGCCATGCAAAAAGTGAGAACCTTACGTTAGTGAAATAATTCACAGTGAAATAACATGACATGGACTACCTAATGAAACATTAAAAAAAATCTCTGAACAATTTTAATGTTTGAAAAAATTGCCGCATTTTCAATTTTTTTCTGTTCTTTTGCGGATAAAAATTATCAAAATATTACTTTGCGGTTTTAAAATATTTATTGTACACCTCATGGGTTGTAATTTAACAGTGAGTTATTTTATTTAAGTAAGTTAATTGGTTTTCAATAGTTGCATGTCAGCATAACGAAGCAAATATTTACTTTGATGCACCGCTATGAGAACACCATGAGAGCTAAAAGTGTTTTCTAAGAGGAAACTGTAATAACAAGTATCGATTACTTAGCTAAGACTATTGCATAAAAATATAAGACTGATTTCATTGCACTTGAACATCCTTAAGGGCGTCCCAGAAGGGGAAAAAATCATAATTTAGTATTTGTATGAAATAGTTATGTCGACTTTACTTGGGAGTGCATTATAGTCTTATAAAAACAGCTTATCTCAGCCTGTTTTCCATAACGGCATTTCAAAGTCAAAATTTGCGTGTTTTTACTTCACAACCCCCCCCCCCCCAAAAAAAATAAATCAACATAATGAAACGGAATAACTCACAGTGAAAGTACATGACATTGGCTAGGGCTTTACTTTTTAAAAACTCATCAAAACAAAGTTTTGTTTTTTATTTATTATTTTTAATTTGGAAATTTTTTTAGAAATTTTTTTACTACAAAGTTTGTTTGTATTGTGCTTTTATGCACACAACGCTTTTAATCAAATATATGGTTACAATTTTAACTCGTATTTCCTTTTATAATTTTCTAGCTACAAGCTTGATAACAAGGCTCATAAGGGCGTTGTTGCATCGGTTGTCCAACGATGACTAGTCTTGTAGATAAGTAATTTCCGTATGTTCGTTTTGCGTTGGAATAGCATCGTAAATGTTTTAATGCCAATCTGGTAGGTAACATGTTTCAGCTGTTTTTAAAATGTAATTTCACAATACTGAAACAGCCGAGACGGCCATTTCCACCGTCAGAGAAGAGATATTTCTTCTTTTCCGAACTGTAGTGTAATGGTGGCGAGGATTTTTGCTTTACCAGACTTCCTTTTCCCTGGTGAAAAATTGGTATGCTGCACACACTGCCGTGTCCTAGTGGTGGGATTTTTTGATGCACTCTACTGCCGCTCTCTAGATGCAGGAGTTTGTGCTGCACCACTCTGACATGCCCTAATACAGGGACGGCCAACCCTAGGCCTGTGGGCCAAAAACTGGCCCGCCATGGTTTTTTGAATGACCCATCAATAGCTGAATGATTTGCTATATTCTTTAATAATTAAAAATTACACTGGAAATCAAAATAATAATTCTATTATAATTTTATATTTTGCAATGCTCATTTTCGAAATACTGTGTAGATAGAGCAGTGTTCGAACTTCAAGAGGATATAAGAATGTACGACTGTGTTATCTTGCGCAAAGGCGATCAATTTGTCTTGCGGCAATGCGTATCTATTTTTATGTGGTCAGGCAGGGTGGCAGGGAGGTGTGTGTATATGCGCGAGCAGGTGTACAGTTCATGGCTGGAGGAGGGGTAGTTTACGATACCGTGTTGCAACTCGCAGTTGGATGACTACCTTGTCGCAGTTGTTTGTCAGTAAACTGTTGATACGTATCACACTCACGCGAGTCGATCCGCCAGTTTTTGTTTAAGTGCAGTGTGAAATGGCTCTAAGTAAGCATGAAGCAAAAAGGAAAAGTGATGAAGTCCGATCGTTCAATGAAGAATGGGAAGAAGAATTTCTTT
>PNEQ01095652.1:0-64854 GCA_003012365.1 Medauroidea extradentata | reverse complement strand
TTATGAATAACAGCAGTTCCAGTGGTAACTCGCACATCTCCAGTGTTTCAGATGTTTAACCCCCTGGAATTCCAGGAAGCAGACAGGGGAGAGTTGGGGACTTTTGATATGTTGTTCAGGGCATAAAGTTGAACAACTCTGCCAATTTACAGCTTGACACTATTTTTCGTAAGGTTAAAACCTAAAGTGACTGGACTACAATGGAAGGTCATGTAGTTTAAATTTATTAAAAATTATGTTGTAAATTATTATATAATTATGGTTTTCAAAGCTATGTTTTCACTTTACAGGTTGTTTAGATGTGTAAAGTTTGTAAATTTTTATTATATTAAATTTAGTAGGTATTAATTTTCCGTTACGATTTTACCTTGGTGCGCTGGGTGGCCGCTAGAGGCGCTGCAGGGAGAGAGCAAGCTTCGCGGGGTCGGCCATGTTTACTTGTTGCTCGAGCATGGAGCGAGATGGTTGTGCGGTGCTTGTTCGGGCGTGAACTAGGATGGCTGTCTGGAGCGGTTCGTGGGCTGTGCGGGAGCGAGGTGGCGGAGCAGCCGTGTTGAAATCTGCAACCTACCTTTACCTGAAGAGACCCAAGAAGATCGAAACACGAGTACGTCATTCTTATCCATGGACGGGCCTTATGGTTTAGGATACGAATTGGGATTTCCAATTGCTATATTCCCACCGTAGCGGGTGGTGTATCGTGCGGAGCACACACGTCCTAAAGACGCACTCTTGAACATTACAGATACCAGCTATTGGTCTCCGACCGATTCTCACCTCTAACGGGGGTGGTTTCCGAAGTTGAAGTTCCCTGCAGTCTTCTAATGCGGTATCCATGTAACACAGTATATGTAGCAGGACCAGAACAGGAGAAATGGTTGAGCGAACTAAGCAAAGTAGACATAGAAATCGTGGATTTACAAACCGAATTTGGATGTCCGTGTCACTTCGTAAGCTCGTCAGAATGTACAGTGATCGACCTCACATGTGTGATAAATGTGAACATGAATGGGCCTCTGCATTGCATAACACTCAACTACTGTGGAAATGGTACACCTCAACCTTCGAGAGGAATACTTCACTCTACGAGTAGAGATGAGTACCTCAAGTGGATAAATAAAAGCTGACATGACCTGAAAGAACAGTTGTATGCCAGACATCATCCCAAGATGTATGTTTTTCAACCTGCGAATGTTTATGCTAGTGTCAAGCCTGGCCACTTGGGTGTTGAATATTGCTACTGGGATGGTGGATACCTATGCACCTACACAGAGAGCTGCGAAGGTAGTGGCATGCAACAATGGAGATTTTCACATTTTCCTCTATCATGCGAACCGATGCAGCAGCAGGTTCAATGCTGTGTTCGTGGAAACTGTGCCGTCTTCCACATGCGTCCATCATCTGTTCTCCCTGCAAGCATCGAAGAAGTAGTGTTCTTCTCTACATGTGAATAACCAGGCTGTATGGAGCAGATACCAATGCAAGCAGCTGAGCACCGTGATGCTTCGAGTCAGACCACCAGACGCCAAAAGAACTATCAACGTCGCTGTGCACCTGTGAATGTGCCTACGAATAAATTTATTACACAGTCTGAAGTGAGTGCATGTGAACCTGGCTCAGAATCACAAGCATCATGTCATCGATGCCGACGTCGTCGAACAGCAGCACATGTCGAAGAGGTACCTGTCCAGTGTCCTGTCAACAGTCCAGATGCAGTCGAGCCTACGGTAAAGCAAGAACCAAGTCTGCAGTGTGATGAAAATGCTACAGACAATCAAACAGAGACTTGTGTACCTACTTGTGAGGATGCTCCCAGGTCTGTGCAGGTTAATACTTTTGCAGGAAAACGAGAATTGCTTCATGTTTTAGCAGAAATGTTACACCTTTTATTTGATTTTGTGCCATCTTAATTTTTTTATCTGAGTTTTGGTTTTATGTACATGTAACCTATATGTTCAATAAATACTGTTTTAAAAGTATGAGAGTGTTATTTCTGGTACTGTAGCAGCTTTTATAAATGTAATATGTTAAATTTCAGAGTTTATGTATAAATACCTTAGATCAGGTTGTAAGCTGTTCAAAGTTGAGTTGAAACTTGTAAATTGAACAGAAAAATGGACAGGTTGTAACATGTTAAAATTCGTGTTGAGACTTGTGAATTAAAAGAAAAATGGACTGGTTGTAACCAGTTAGTTGGAAAGATGGGGTTGTAACCTGTAAATGGAAAAGTGGGTGTTTCCTGGAAACATTGGTATGAAAGCAAACTTGACATCGGGTGTAATTATGTGACGATTCTTGTCTCTGTTTTGATGGAGTGAAAAAATGTTCCTTGTTTCTGATTGGATGGCTGGTTTGAGTCAAAATTCACAAATCACATGACTCATAGACAGCTACATAAATGGTCAGGTGGGGGCTCGTTAGTTTGTCTGTGGATATCGAAGGAGACACATCGCATACCTTGGAGTTCAGCATTGAGAATACGGCAATGTACGAGGGCACTGCTCTACAATCCTCGGGTAGTACAATACCATCAACTTCTTGGGTCGATAGATTTATATTAGAAAAGAGATACCACCGACTTCTTGAAGTCAGGCAGCTACCATTGGAGAGATGTCATCAACTTCTTGGGTCGCGACATCTACAATTGAAGACATATCATCTACTTCTTGGAGCGAGACAGCCATCGGCTACAATGATCCCTACAACTGTACTAGTGATATCATCTCTCCACCCAGAAACAGCTTCTTCAGCTGAAATAATGACTTCTACAGATGAGATGGAAGTCACATCGCTGCAGTCCACTACTGAGTCGACTAAGACATCTATCCCTTCACAACGATTCACTGTCGATTCTGTGAAAAATTCTTTACCCAACTCTACAATGCCCATCGACATGAGAATAGGTGTTTGTGCAATCCAAGTCGTGTAGTAAATAAGTGTGATAAGTGTGGTAACCTGCTTGCTCGCAATGATGGACTTGTTAAACACAAGAAGACTTGCAAAGGTCTGAAGCTTCGACCTCAAGAAGTGAGGTGTGTATTTTGTTCGAGACAATTCACCAACGAATGTGTTGCCAGACTCCATGTAACACATTGTTTCCTCAATCCATATGGAGTTTTACCTCAGTGCAACAAATGTGAAAAGGCATTCTCTCACACGGACAGCCTACATAGGCACCTAACGATCTGCATTGGTCAGTGTACAGATAATAATGTTCTGGTAACAAAATCTTCCTTCATACATACTTGGCTTTATAAAAGCCAAATGTGCTGTAATCAACCCCTAGAACTTTAACGATGAAAAATGCTTTTTAAGTGGGCAATTTTGACGAAAAATGTAGAAGGTTCACACCCACAGCGATTTGACAAAGGATATACAGTGCTGGAGAAGAAATTCGATTTTACTGACATCGAGTTTCCAACACCACTGCATCAAATCGAACTTTTTGAATGGAACAACAATGGTGTCTCAGTAAATGTGTATGTGCTGACTACCGAACTAAAGGTATAGCCAATTCGTGTGACAAAAGAATGAAAGCCAGAACATTTCGATCTGTTACTGTTGAAGGATGAGGGGAAGTGTATTTCACATTATTGTTATAGTAGGAATTTTTCAAGACTAGTACAGTGACAGGTAACTTCGAAAGGGAACAAGGTTCGTGTATTTAAAGTATGTTTAAAGCATTTTGGTGATCATCCACGGAAATCTGGACTTACTGGGAAATAGTGCTTTGGAATGCACAAAACAAAATGTAAACCATTATATAAGCAAGGGAACCTATGTGTTTTGCATGTAGAAGTATGTAGGAAATATTTTCTGAAATAAAATTAAATTTTTAGAAAATGAGTGCGATTTTTTTAAACCCTGAGTGATCAATGAGAAGTATAGTTAAATTCTGCACTAACACATTACATTAAATGTGCAGAAAGGTAGAATCATGACAGAAAAATAAAACTTGCAAGGATACTGGTATTTAGATATTATATATTACATAGCCGAGTAGAGGGGAATCTGTATCTATACATATGTAATGCTGAAAGTAGGGGAGGGGGGAAATGTTCTGACAGGAACGATGGTGTGTGAAAGGTCGAGATGATGAAGAGAAGAGAGGTAGGGCGGGAATTGGAGTGGCAGGAGAGGGAGAAGGGAAGGGAGTTATGAGGGTGTGAGGGTGTTGTGAAGAGGGATGAATTAATAAATACATGTAAAAGTGGAGGGGGGAGTCAGTGTTTCGATGGAGCTCGCCCGGGTAAGACGTGTCTGTAGTTGATTAAAATAATTGTTTTATAAATAGTTTTTTACTAAAAAGTTTTAATATAGAAAGAAACCTCAATATGACAGCCTGAAACAAGATGGCATTCAGAAACATGATGGAGGTATTATTTTTTTCGGGATTTTTTAGATTTTTTAGAACTTTCTTTAATTTTTAAAATTTTTAAATTTTTTAAATTTTAAAATTTTTTTTTAAATTTTTTAAATTTTGGAAAATTTTCATCATTTGACACTCAAGGTCAAGGTCATGTTAAAGGTCAAGGTCATCCAGCATGGAGACCGGGAGTGGTGACTTCATCCAATACTGTGGACAAATCCTCATCGGCCGAAATCCTCACACCGTCTTCTGCACTAGATCCGCCATAACCATACTACTCATCAGCAAGAAAACACCATTAACGGCATAGTGACCTTATTCAGACAGTGACTATCTGTCGCGAAAACGCCACTGGCCCATTTCCATTTATAGGACACTTAAAAACACATCTGCAAATTGAATCTGAGCTGTTAGGGGTCACAAAAAAAACTGGCTTCCTGAATTTGTACAGATAATTAAATTATATCCGCTAGAATATTCCATGGTATTAGTGGCGCGGTCTCAATTTGTCAGAGATCAGTTTTCTGTCACATACTTTTCCAGACATCGGCTCTCTATCACAAAAGAGACACCAGCTTGCTGTCTGTTTTTAAGGCACAAAAATATATCTGTAAGAATATTACTTAACTTTAATGGCTCAGATTAATTTGTGAGATGGAGGTTATCTGTCGCCAAAATGAGACTAGCCCTCTTATCTTATAAAGGACACTTAAAGTATATAAGGTAGTAGATTCCCAGCCATTACTGGCTAAGTGTACTTTTTCAAACTGTGTTTAAAAATGATGCAATAAAGACAATGGCCCGCTGGCTTCTTAAAGACCCTTAAAAGACATTGGCAAGAGGATGTCTGGCTGTTAAAGGTGCAGTGCCCTTTTTTCAGACTGTTATTATCTGTCTCGAAAAATGTACAATCTCGCTGTGTGTTTAAGGACAATAAAAATACACTGGCAAGAAGACACTAAACTGTTTGCGGGGCTGTGTTCTTTTTCATACAGCTGTTAATTTTCACGAAGCATATACAGGCCCAATGTATTTTAAAGTACACGTGGATACTGTGCCGTTAACGGGGAAGTGACCATTTTTCAGACAGTGGTTGTCTGTCGCAAGAAAGTTACCGACCTGCTGTCTTTTTAAGGACATTTTAAAGATGCCTCATAAATATTGAACAATTATTGATTTACTGTGTTGCGATTGTTAGCAGCTTGTTTCTAAAAAAAGTGATTATTATGTAATGAAATAATTTCCGGATATACCATAAAACTGAATGAAGAGAACCACCCTGGAGTGAATGCCAATAAAATTGGAAACAAATTTCTCGGCTTTCTTTTTAAAAGTTATGTTCCAGTAAATCTATTGTGACACATACTTGTTTGCTTATCAAGGAAAACGAATTTCCTAAAGCAGGTAGTGAGTGCACTGATAAATTGGTTCTAAATATTTTTATCCTTCTAACCTTAGCGATCATATTCAACCCTTTTTACGGAACTTCTGCACTTGGCATCCCAAAATACACAAGCTGTCTGTAAACTCATGCCAAAATCATCGTGATTCCAGAAAAGTTACGAAAATTTTTGTTTTGCCACTGTCCTCCTCAAATACGATGTTGAACTATGACGATGGTCTCTTCCGGTGAGTTGGTTGTGACCCATGCATCGTGACTGCAGTCTCGTCAGCCCTTATGCATTGAATGAAGTATTTTCGGCTCTTGTATGATGGTGACTTCTTCAACTGCGACTACTTCGGGTGCTGGAACTACCGAATTATTTTTGTTGGCGATCACTCTTCAGGACTGCCAATGCCTTGTTCACGTGTGTTGGTGACCTAATTAAGCAGTGAATAAGACCTGTTCGCCGGTGTTGGATAATTATTAAGCACTGTTAACATACTCGTTTCCTATGTCAACCTCTTCGACTGAAAACATGATTTTTGGGCGCAGTGACCGTGATGAAAATAATGAATCCTAATGAGAACAGATTAATTCTGGAATGAACGATTATGAGTCCTTGTGTGTAAATTTGTGAATCCTGAAATAACTTCTAATGAATAATGAAATTATTCAAATTTAATAATAAATTATCCCAGTGAATCCTGTAAAGTATTTCATTGAATTCCAAATGAATTATGATAAATCCTGACATTTATCCTAAAATAATTTCTTGCATAATTCCTGATATCAATACTAGTGAATCTTGCCGTGTGCTGAGATAAGTTCACGACTCCTGATGAATTATTAGAAACCCTGGCGAATACTGAAATGGATTCTGAAATTAATTCTGATGAATCTTAAAATGAATACTGGAATGAATTCTGATATGAACTCTGATTATTCATTATACATCCTGATATAATCACGAATGGTTCATTATGTGGATATAGATACAAATTAACATATTTATAAGATAAATAAAGTGTTCAGTGAAATTACAGTTTGATGTAGAAATATTGGAGGTATAATATGTGTGATTTATTAGCACACTTAAATAACAGTGGCGATTTTTTTCACCAACATTGGTGAGATATTCGTATGCGTTGGCAAGCAGTTCGAGAGTTGTAAGAAGTTGTTCGCCTGTGTTGGCGAGAATTTTGTCAATTTTGGCAATCACTTCGGCTGTACTTGGGACTTCCTCGTCTTTGCTGGCAATATCGGTGCTGCTGATGCTTCTTCGAGGAATTTATATTCAAGTTCGCAGGCGACGACAGATAGGTAAGAAGAAGTATTAATGCCCCTTTTAATTTAATTTACGGGAAGAATAATCTAGCGAGAGACAGAATTGACATAGAGGTAAAGGAAACACTGTATGGCAGCCGTATTTATTGCACCGAAATGTAATAAGTCCAATGTTTTGAAAGCTACCGGTATCTAAAATCAGAATAAACAGAAAAATGTTTAAAAAATAACAGAGTATTTGTTTCCGCATACTTTCAGATTATTTACAAAGATTTATTGGAACATAAAAAAGATATAATATTAGTGTTAGTATTCCGATGTCTTGTCCTCTCGTTAAGAACACCTCTGATATTGTCCACTGCCACATTATAAAAAGTATGTGTAAGTAATATAGTTAAACAATTAATACATCGTTAATGGAAAATATAAACTTATTTGTTATTGCCAGAAATAAGGCCCATTATTAATTTCATGCAGGCCTTTAATTTCCTGCATCATTGACGTGTCGGTTTGAGGTTATCCCTCCTTTTTGTGTGCGTCTAAACTGGTAACAAATACGTCGTTCAATTGATAATTCGATGCACAATACGGTGGAAATATTCGCTAAGTTAAAATACTTCATTAACACTGACACATTACAATATTTCTCCGATCGAAATTTATAAAAACATGAATATTTTATTGTACCCAACTTGTCTCCCTCCTGGTGTACACACAGTGAAACTAGTCAGGTTTTCTTGTCCACCGCTAGATGATACTCTTGACAGGTTACAGAGTGGGCAGAACTATAGAACGAACACGCGGCTAACACGGAAATACGTGTACGGTCTTATAACCCGCTTGGCCTTATTATTACCTCTTACCTTATACGATAAGTGTACAAAATAAACTCGCATTTAATGTAAATAAAAAAGTATTGACTGATATGTCTGTTTGCACATTACTATGTTTTAACTGAGTCGATTTAAAAGATGATTGTAATATAACTGCGATAGTTTATGTGCAGTTTTATGTAGTATAAAAGTTATATAGTTAAAACTAAAAAGGTTTTATAAAATGTGAGTTTTACCTTGTGTCTTATTAATATTATTTAAATGTGATTGAACGAATGCATATAATTGACGAGGTCAACAATTGTGTTAGTAAAATGTTTTAACATATGGAAAATGTGATCGGTACTTGTGTGGCGAAATGTCGGAAGAAGGGTGGGGAGACTTGGTGGGAGAGAAGGTCAAGGAAGAAAGTTGGGATAGGTGAGGTGGGATAAAGGGGGCTCGGTGTGTTGGGGAGAGGTTTGAGTGCTAGTAGAGGAGGGGGTTAGATAACGGGGTAGGGACTGTTGGGTAGTGGGGTAGGAGAAGTGTGTCAAGTGGAGTGAGTGATATAAAAACAGCATGGTTACTCAAAAAACCTCAGTTCTTTGGCGAAAAAATTCGGTTCAGATGCTACCCAACATGTTGTGTAGTTAACTTGTAGTTGATAATAAAACCTCTTGTATATGAGAAATATGGCCAAAAATATAACGTTTTCTAAAATTTATTATAACTATAATAATAATTAACATTTTATTTTATTTGGTTTATTTGTAAATCGATAGGTTGTGGCTTAATTTTCGGGGAGAAAGGGAGGCTTATGTAACTAACATTTTTACTGCAAACATTTGAGTAATGTTAGTACAGAAACAAAATAAAAAAATCATACATTTATTTAAAATTTATTCTAAACTGTTTTTTGGTTTTAATGTAGATATTCAGTGTCTCCCGCCGTAAAAACCATTAAAGTATGACTCATTCAGCTACTTATAAAAGATACTGTGGTCATATGGGTCTTGGAATATCCAGCAAATTTTGAGTGAAAGGAAATAAAAGGGTGATTTTGAGTGAAAATTGAGACTTTTGGACGTTTGTGAGAAGTAAATGAATATTCTGAGGATAAATAGATACAAATTGTGGCTGACAGTTGATATCTAGGATGACAGGTGTTTTCGTGACCTCATTCTTAATACTTTATTAAAAACACCGTAACTGTCTGGGGCCTTTTTTAATTATGGTTATATAAAAATACTACTTTGGCTGTGCTAAAAATTTCTACAAAAACTTTAACAAAACTTAGTAGGCCTATAGGCCTACTGTAAAAATTTCTACAAAACTTTAACAAAACTTAGTAGGCCTATAGGCCTACTGTAAAAACCGAATACAAACATTTAATTTACTAGTACATAGCCGGTTTTGTCAGCTATTTAGCATAGTATCTCGGTGTAATCTGATAAAAGTTGTTCACTACAACGCAGAAACTACTCAACCTACTCGTCTTGTTAAATTTGACAAATAACTTGTTCAATGGGAGTTCATGTGAATAGGTGCAAACTACAAAAAAATTTACTTTTCGAATTTAGCGTGTTATTTATGTTTACGTTAATTAACTATGCCTATAATAATGTTATATTCAGTTAACTTAAGTGTCTCTATGAGAGGTCATGTTAATTGGTGCTATTTACAAAACTGTTACTTTTAATTGAAATTAAGGTTTTTTTTTCATGTATGTTAATTTTTTATGCCTAACACAATGTTATATAAATTTAACGTAGATTATTAACACTAAAGTCTCATGTCACGATCGTCAAATACTCCAATAATATTGTTTAACTTAAAAATTTAAATTTTTATGCACAACCTACTTAACAAACAATCAACTGCCGAACACAAGCGAGATTCCCTCCACATGAACATGTTTTGAGCTCAGTACTATGACAAAGTTGTCTGCCCTATTTTAGGAGCCCACAGATGCGACACTTCATTGTTTAAACATGCTATGTGGGTTATTTTTCCCACTGTCAGAAGAGGCAGTATACAACTTAATTTTCTAGCAGGACAGTGCACTGCGACATCGGCACCTAGCGGTTCGCAGATACCTTAACGAGACGATGCGCAGAGATAAACACAGGGCAACTGATGACCAAGTTCTTCGTTACTACATCCCCCTCCCAAGAAGTCAAGTTATTTCACGTTAGTAGTACGTTTTGAGGGCTTCAGTGGAAGGAGTCCAAAGGTGGAGGATCCACCTCCTTAATCTTGGATAATGTCACAACATCAAACTTGGATGATGCCAAGGCAGCCATTTTAGTTGACATCACATTGTAATTTGACCCTTGAAATTTTTTTATTCCTTCAATAATTTTATACTTCTTCCGTTTTTTTGAGCAATTTGTTTCTTCTTGGTAGGTGCACTCTGTAGAGTTACAGGTATGTAAAGGTGCTGTTGTTCTGCAGTGGTTTCCATGCTTCTCTCATTCTTTACCCATCTCTTTCTTTAACATGTGTTCACTTATATCCATCTATTTCAACCACAATTATTTTTTCAAATACGACGACTGATACATTCCATGTACGTAATACACTACAGAGTGACAAAATAAACTCCAAAATAACTTGACAAATGACACTCATATTAGTCTGTTAATATGGCACGTGTGAATGAAATGTCCTTTGTATGTCACTTGCCAACAGAATTAACATTCACAAATGTATTCAATACATCCTATGTGTATTTTGGACACATGGCAGATATCATAGCAGCAACTGTTTCGGAATATACATAGAAGATACTACGTTCCGTTTCCTGGTATATTCAATAACGTATTTTAACCACATGTGAATTATTCAAACTGTTGAGCTTGCAGAGACGATTCCAAACATACCGAAAACTCTAAATGGCAAATTTTGTCACATAGGAGGTTTCATAACGTCGACGAAATATTACTGTGTTCGTTTTTGTAATTATATTTTATTAAATTAGGGTATCTGATTGGAATGTGTTGGGCTCAAACTGACGATCTTTGGCTTCGTAGTCCTTCGTGCAAATCACCACTCCACACGTCCTCTTACTAAAATCAGAAGGTGATGGACATATACGTATCGACATGTAACTGATCTCGTAGGATCTGTCAAAATGACCGTCAAAACTCCATGCCCATACTGCCACATGAAGTTCTCATATCACTAATGAAGGTAAAATATAGGGTTAAAAATGCATGCGAATAGCTCACCAACAATGGCGTGTCGTCGCTACCGTTGAAGTCACCAACATAGGTAAACTAGTCGCAACTTTTAAACTTCAGTATCAAACCTCGCTTTATCCCTCGTAGATTTCCTTTTCTCATACGAACTTGAAGTAAGAGTAGCGTAAGAGTAGCGGCATCAAACTTGCAATGACTCGACTACGGATAACAATAGAATGGCGTAAGTGATGTTAGGAGCCACCGTAGTGCTCGTAGTCATCACCACAGCCCAGCAGCCTGACGTCACTACTGAAGAGATCACCAAAACATCTGATGTTACCGTCGTCATTGCCGATGAAGTCAACATAGGCAAACAAGTCGTTGATACGCTTGAAGTTTTCACCAATGTAGGCAAATAATTTAACCAACATGGGTGAACAGCTTATCGTCATTGCCGGGGTGATCGACAACATAGACATCGTTACTACTGAACATATCACCAATACAACTGGAGTTCTCACTGTAACTTCAGAGGAAGTTGCCAACATAGGCAAACAAGTAGTTGACTACAAGGTTTTCAGAGTACATTTAAGAAACACCTGTTAAATTTTTCATGAAATTCCAGTACTGCTAAATAATACGCTATTTCGACTTTGATTTTAGATTTTCAGTTCATAAAAAACGTAAAGTCAAAGCAGCTGGACTTAAGCTTGGTCGACGCCATTGTGTATGACTCCGCAAGAAGCCCTGTAATAAAAATTGTCGGAGAGTGGTATGTTAAAGTCAAATGCTAAAAGTTTCAATTTTGTAACAGTCTTAAACAAAATGCTAAAATTATTACGGGATTGGAATATACCAACACAACAGAATAATATTACATCGGATTGATTATGTTACAAAGGTACACTTTATATTGCGTATAAAAATAAAAACAATGTAAATAATTTGGTTTGTTATGTTGTCAAGCAAGCGCCTTTCCGGGCACATCGCCCTAGCTTTCAAACACGTGTTTAAAATTGTAAATTTGTTGTTTGCTCTGCCATGTGATTCTTGTTAATGGAAATATTCAAGAAATATTGACTTTAAAATGGCACGTACGAAATACATACTATATTTAGCGAGGAACTGCAAGGCATTTGTACGTTCATAATCAGTATGACGTTATTTGAAAAAAGAAACAGTACAGTAACGAGATAAGAGAAGCTGATGGTTGTTGATATACATATACATACACTCACAAATATGTTGACAGTTGATGGTGATGAGCCCCGCTTGAAAATTTGACTCTATGAATAATATGCATAAGTGGACTGAAAATTAACATTGCGTGACGGCTCATGATGCTACTTTACTGACTTACACTCAGTCCTTTATATGCTTGCAGCTTGTATCTGTCCCTCAGATGTACGCACTAGGTTAGTAGCCACAGCACCGCCCTTCCCCTACGTAATGGATGAATTCAACATGGCAATACACAAACACGCTGTTTGTGGTTTAAGAGTGTGTAGTAGATAAATAAACGCTAAAATCATCAATTGATTTCTACGCTTTTCTCGAAGCCAGTACGGATAAAATACTCAATAACAATCCCAGATACTGGTATTTGCCAACCTTAAGAGATAGCGGACCCGGCGCGTGAGACGTGATGTAGTATGGTACGTATAGTCGTTGTTCATGTATACTTACTACAAATGTTTCTAATGCGTTTATCTACGAAAAGAAAACACACTTCAAATAAAGTCCCTATGATTTAAAAAATGCAGTCCGATAATTAAAAACATAATTATCAAGCTCCTCAAAAGTGCTAAAAATGACTTTTTCACGTTGCTGTAGCCGAGAAAATATCAACTGTAATCGCAAAACCAAATCATAGAAACCTGCATTGGACTTTACCACATACTTTCCACAAATAAAATTATAGGATCATCGTTTGAAGTCCCGTTGAAAAACAGTTACTACGTAAACACTGCAGCACGGTCGTAGAAGAACAGGTCTGGACACTCGCCTATCTACCAATGTATTTTGCTTGACCCCCTTGTTGTTTGGCTGAAGTTCGTCAAGTTACCGAGAATGTCGTACTTTTTGGTGCTGATTTCCGGGCGGTCGGACTCAAAACTCCGCCTCCTATTTTCCATTGTTAAATTTATAAAGTGAATAAAGATTGCTGGAGCCTTTCCTTAAATTTGTGAGCGAAGAAAGTATTTTATAAATTGATAAAAAATACGTTTTGATAAATTGTTTATCTTAGTGGAAAGGAAGTGGGCGGAGTTTAGTCCGACCGCCGTAACATCAGCGCCAATAAAACACAATATTCTCGGTAACTTGGTGAACTACAGCCAAACAACAAGGGGGTCAAGTTTCCAGGCGAGTGTCCAGACCTGTTCTTCTACAGCCGTGCACTGCAGCTAGTTTAGTTCTCCGCGCCTAGAGGCGATGAGGTGTTTGACGCACTGGTTATATTCGACTTATCGCCTTCCCCGTTTCCGTGCCTCAAACGTAAAAAAAGCTACGGTCAACTAACACTTAAGAGTAAATATTTATCCAGAATAACTAATTCGTTACGGTTGATCTCATGCGCCGCAGATAAATGCACGAGGTTCCGGCGTCAGAGATTGTGCCTCAGAAGTTCGTAACACTGGAAACAATTTTATTTAAAACGTTGTCTGAAACTATTATCTAGGATTGCTATTGTTTAATTTTCGCAAATTGGAGTCAAGAAACCTACAGTTATAGATGAATGCTTTTAGCGTTGAATTACGAACCATGCCCTCTTATTGCTGTTAAAAAGTAATTAAATATAAAACTTTGAAACGCCATTTTGGTTGCGTGTTTGTGAGTTGAAGTGACTTCTAACACAAGTGAACAGTTATGGCTATGATTATCCATTTAAGTCAAACAATTGCTAATATAACGCGAATATTTTTTAACTAAATGCTTTTTAAAAATTTGAGACTGTGTACAATTATAAGATACACAATTTTGGCAGAGCATTTATTAAAATAATGTACCGTTTGCTGGCAAAAAATTATTTTGCTTCCTTTAAGGCTTATTTTGATAACAAAGAAATTATTTTTCAGAGGGAAAAGTCTAAAAATCTGTTAAGTGTATAGTAACAAAATAATTTAGCTAGAGACGATTATATATAAGTGTTAAAACTGTTAGATAATTTTTTAATATATGAATTGAATCATGTTAAAAAAAACATATTTCCGGAACCACTGCAAAACTAAAGAGCGAACCCATAACCAACACGAGTGAACAGTTCGCCGACACTGCAGTAATAGTTGCCAACATGTATGAACAACTCGTCAACCACAGCTAGTCATCCCAGTTTATTAAGTCGCAAATGAGTGGCTGGTCGGGAAATGACAAAAAAATTACATATAAATAAAATGTTTAGACTTAATTACGTGTATATCGCGTTAGAAAAACCAGCGAATATACCAAGCCATATTTGAATTTTTTTCTAATTTTCAAGAACCGATTCCGCGTGAAGGTCTATGTTAAGGTAAAAAATAAACACTTTTGGAAGGGTACGTTTATTTGTAAATGTAAATTCTAAATTTTATTATACTTTTTTCTACATCAAATGCTATTCGACCCACGAAAGTTACCTAAGTTCATATAATCAACGTAAATTATGAGTGTACAAATGAAGTAAGCATTTTACGTAAAAAAATACTGAGTTGTATGTCTAATTGTACATTATAAGGTTTTGGTTGAGACTCCGTAAAAAAACTTTGTCAAATATTTACAGTGGTTTACATGCTGGTTCCGGGCGGGGGGCGGGGCATCGTCAGGATTCCTGGGTTTTTATGCAAGTAAGTCTTCTAGGCGCCTGTCACTTACCATTCCAAATCCACTAGGTGTCGGAAGAAGGGAGAGGGAGACGCGAAAGGTGAGAATTAGAGGAAGGTGGTAGGGAGTGAGGCTGAAGTTGGGATAATTCGTATTGGCGTGTCGGCGGGAGTGGTGGGGGTTGGTTGTATAGGGGTGGTGCATGAGAATGGAGGTTCGGGGTGAAAAATGCGTGTCGAGTTGGGGGAGGGATGAAAAACAACATGGCTAAATGACGACACCTTCGTTCCTTAGCCATTAGGAAATTGTTCGGATGTTGTCTGTAGTTATTTGAAGTGCTCAATCGTCGAATTTGATAAAAAATGTCCTGCATGTAATTTAACTGAAAAATAACCTTTTACTAAATTAATTTTTAAAAATTATTTTAACTTTGTGAGTTATTAGGTAGATTTAATCGGGATTCCGTAGGTTTTACGTATGCAGTATGTACACCGAAGTAAAATTTTAAACTGTAGAAATGAGAAGAATAAATCTATATAAGTGATTTTATAGTTAAATTTTTTTTTTTGTTTTTATTGAGTCCGAGTACGCCCCCTTCACCCCGCCAAAAAGGAATATAACCAAGGTGTTACCACCTCAAAGTGGGTGCAAATTAACCCTGAATGTTAAAATCGTTTACGTACATCTAGGAATTATAAATAATGATGTGAATTAGGCACATGATAAACGAAAGATTCAAAAGACAACTCAGCTAACGAAGATATGACTAGATTCATTTTTTGGACGTCTAGTCATAAACTCCCATTGCACAGTTCTTTCAAAGATCATAACGAAGATATATATGCATATCTAGTTTGGTAAAATTGGGGAACACTTTTTTAAAATACCTTTCTATCATAAAGACAAAACGGGCCTCCGTTTTCAAAATATTACCAAATGATGAACGAATTACACAAAAGTCCAGTCAACTAAGTAAGAATTTGCGTGCCAAGATTAACGAACTTAAAAAAAAAAAAAAATACACAAAAGTCAGACCAGTATGCAGTATATACATACTAAGTTTAATAAAATTCGAAAAATTCTCAGTTATGTCATATTATTCTGTATATAAAGCATTACTAGCGTTTCGAAAATATGAATAAAGTGAACAAAATTTGCAATCAAAAGTAAAATAAAATTTCCAAGCCGTGTACGTGAACCAAGACGGTTAAAAATAGGAAAAAAATATAAGTAATGTCAAACTAAAAAAATTGCCGTATTTGTGGAAATATTAACACAGGATAAATAAATTATACAAAAGTCAAGCCATCTTACAAATCTGTATGTGTGTATTAAATTTTATGAATTTCAGAAAAAAACATTTCCTGAGACATGACACACAATGCAAAAAATATTAAAATTTCCGACATTTTGAATTTTTGAACACAGGATGAATAAAATATATAAAAGTCAAGTCAGCTTTGTACGTGTTCCAACATTGATGAAATTATGAAAAAATATTTCCTAAGATATGTAGTATTATATTAAAAATATAAAAAATGAACGTCTTTTTCAAAATATGAACATAGGATGAATGAAATACACAGAAGTAAAGTCAGCTTTGAAGCTGTGTAATATACATGTACTAAATTGGATGAAATTCTAAAAAAAAAAAAAAACATTTTGTAAGATATATGATACTGTGCCAAAAATATGAAAACGGTCGCCATATTGAAAATATTAACACAGGATGAACGAAATGAACAACATAAAGTCAGCTTAGAATTTAGTATATGCGTACTAAATTTGATGAACTAATGGAAAATGTTTATCAAGATATATTAAACTATGATAAAAATATTTTAATAACCGCCAATTTAAAAATATTAATACAGGTTGAATAAAAACGCAAAAGTCAAGTCAGCTTTGTATTATCTTTGAAAGAACTGTGCAATGAGAGTGCATTTGTTTCGCAATGGAGTATGTCCAAGCAACTAAATTCAGACAGCTGTGTGTGTAGTATATGTGCACCAAGTGTGATCACATTCGAAAATACGGTTCCTTAAATATCTATGTTGATCGAAAGAATTGAAATTAGTCGCCATTTTGAACGTATGAAAAGGGCGTAAAATAACTACATAAATGTCAAGTCAAGTTACTAAGTATATATAATATACAAAGTTTGATGAAATTCGGTCCATTGGTTCAAAACTTTTTAGGGGACACACACACACCCAGACAAGAAGGTAATCTCATAAGACCCCTTTCACATTCGAAAAGAAGGATAAAATTATTTATCCAACTGCTTTAATAAGAAATTGGGGCCATGCTACTTTTGGGACATTTGATAATTTTTTGTTATGTCGAGGGGAGAAAAGAGAACTTTTGATTGGATTTTAGGTCATGTTTTGGACGTTTTTGAGGATAAAAAATGAAATTTTGAGCAAAATAAAATATGTGGTTGGCTGGTAACGTCATACAAAAATGCAGTTGGCAACTTTTGGCACCTCATATTTGCTCCTTTTCGAAAACCGGTAAAATAAATACCCGAAAGGAGGCTACCCGCGACACAGGGTATTGCACCCCTTATACGGACTTGCTTCTGGGAACACGTTGACATCTGCTTGCCCCGAAAGATGGCATGTAGTGGGGCCGTACAACGGAGAAGCGCCGGAATGGAAAGAGTGGGAAAAAGAGGGGATCTCCAGAAAAACTCGCCGACCAGGGTCATCTTCCGGCACTATTCCCATTGATCTTTGAAAGAAAAGTGCAATGAGAGTGCATGACTGTATTTATTTACTTGGACATAGTCCATTGCGAAATAAATGACTGTCAAAAGAAAACTAAAAATAAGACAAGAAAACATAAATAAGCAGAGTATGCTTTAGTCATCAGGATACATACACAACATGAAATTCCAAAACTGGAATCTGGTCAGATAAAACAAGGAACAAAACAGATAATAAAAAAAAGCAAAAATATAAAAAAAGAAACACATGTTGACATGCGATACAACGATGATACGATACAAAACACAAATATGTCGGATACAAACAGAAATACAGCAAAAGTCACAACGATGAGACGGAACAATACACAAAATATCAGACACAAACAGAAAATACAACAAACGGCACAAACGATGAGACGAAACAAAACGCAGTAGTATTCCAGACAATCAGTATTAACGATGTTTCGAGAACTGGAATACGTTGCCGTCATCATGTAGACACACAGGGTTCAGGATGACGAGTGCGACTGATGAGGAGAATTTTTTTTTTATCTGACGAGCCCCCATATCCCGCCACGTCAGAGTATACCCCGTCTCAATCTGTGGGTACTGCGGCATGCATTAGTCGCTAATAACGAAGGAGGTAGGGATTGAATGTGTCTCAAGGCTGGGACTCATACACTTGGTTGGCTGTTAGTTGGAGAAGAGGAGGCATGCATCGCGGCAGAGCAGGGTTGTCTAGAGGATATGGCCGCAATTGGGGCCATATCCATACCCCGAAGTGAGCAATAGTATAGATGGGAAGGGCACAGAAAAACCAGTACTACAGATTAGGGCACTGGAAAAAGCTGTGCGACAGACACGCGCAGGGAATTATTGAATATTGTAATGACAGGGCTCTGGAATATATGAATTAATTTAAGAAAAACATGTGTGAGAAGTTGGAAAATGAGATGGCTGATGACATGATACTATCCTGGTCACGGCATGGTTCGAGGTGCAAAATTTTATCTCGCCTCGATAGCCATGACCGTATAGTGGTTAGTACATTGCGTTGTGATGCAGTTTCCGTCTCGCTCAGTTAAGAGTAGGAGGGAAATGCCGTGACCTGCGGTACTCAAGCGCTAGGGAGAGACTGCAAGGGCCACGGTTTGGACCCTTGTAGCCTTTTGATGTTACGATGTGGGAGACAGCAGTAAACCAGCGTCAACACTGGAGGAAACCTGCTGCCAGCGATAAAATGATGCGACACCCAACCCAGAAGGGGAAGGGGCCGAGGTTGTCATACTTGTGAAGCGCCCTCCAACCGGCTTGGAGAAGGCTTGAGTTGGTGCCGAAGCACGTGGCGAAGCCGTAGCTGACGTCAGAGAAGTACGTTGGCGTCATCTCAGGTATTGTTTCAGTCGAGCAGTGTTCACCTCCCTCGTTGTTGCAGGCTGAAACCTTTCATAAGCGTCCACCAGCCGAAACTGAGGGTTATGTAGCGTTGTGAAGAGCTGTTGACAGCAGTTCGAGGTGCGACGACCAGTCGACACCCACTAATAAGCGAGGCCCACCTCGCAGAGTTCGGATTCCACAGTCTTCCTACTCCAACGCCTGAGATGGCACTTCAACGCCTTCCTCCAGTTGGTCCGCGGGCTGGTATTGTGTATTTCCAGCCATCCCAGCAAGCTGGGATCCCTTATCCGCCATCCAGGGACGCGTCGTGTCGCAGATGGATGCTGCACCTGGAACTCCTTATGTACACATCCCGACATTAAGCCACGCTGCTGCCTCCTGCCAGTGGGCTCGCCACACTTCGCCCCTTGGCACGACATGTCACTTGGCACGCGTCCCGACGAGATGTGCACAGTTCGGAGTCCAGCACGATGTGATGAGCAGACTCCGCCGCCGAGTTCTCATATGCCATCAGATGGCCGTGCAGTCACGAGACCGGGAACCTGAGTTCCCATAACTCGTTGGGTGTATCGTAAAACAAGTGCACCCCGACTGACTAGTTGCAAATCATTGAACCGGCGGCGGGGCGCGTGTATATGTTTTGGCTGGGTTCTGGACCCGTATTTTAGACTGGACGGATATGATGAGCAGACTGGAAAACCATAAGTTATATAGGGTAAAGCCCCTTATCCTGCTCAGCCAATGGGGGACGAGCTGTCTCCTAATTGGTCGCGCAGCATGTATTGACTCTGATTGGTTGTGGTGGTTGAGTGTTTGTTTGAGTTTTGTATTGTAAAGATGTTTCTCTCTTAATCAATGGGATCCACAAATTTTTTAATTCAATACTCTGTTTTCTAAAAAAATATTACTATTGCTAACAATAAGACTGATTCTTCTATTTTTCCTTTTAATTTGGTCAGTTTCCTGTGTAAGTGGTTTAGAGTCTTCCTGAATAATTTTGTGGCTATTTTTCCCATGCATGTATGGCCAGTGTAGATTTTTGGGTTCCGCCTTTTTTGCAATTGTTTTTATGATTCTTAGATGCGGGTTGATAGAGCTCTGCCAGTTTCACCAATATACGTATGGCCACATTCGCAGGGTATCTGATATACAGAGTTGTGGGTTTGTAGTTCTTATGTGGTTGGTTTAAAACTGGTAACCATACTTTTAATAGTTGCTTTAGATTGGAATGCTATTTAAAGTCCGTATTTGATTCCCAGACGTCTTTTTTTTCAGAAAGGCCTCGAACATACGGAATAACTAGGGTTCATGATGGTTTTCCTGTTCCTGTGGGCTTAAGTGTTCTGTTAGGTTCCGTGTGCTGTTTGATGGTGTTTGTTGGGTTACCATTGGCTGTGAGTTCTTTTCTTATTTGGTTGTGTTCTTCAGCTATATATTTCTTGTTGGAACTGATAATCTCAGCTCAGTTGGCTAGTGTGCAAATTATGCCAGTTTTTGTACTTTTAGGGTGGTTGGATGCAGAATGTAGGTATTGACCTGTATGTGTACGTTCCTTGTGTACTTTGGTTTCCAGACTGCTGATTTCCCTGCTGACTAGTTCGTCCAGAAAAGGAATGCTGCCACTGATTTCAGTCTCATAGGTGAACTTTATTGATGGCCTCAATGAGTTTAGAATTTTCACAAATTCCTCCAGGGTTTCAGGTCCGTGTTGCCAGATAGTAAAAGTGTCGTCTACATAACGAAGCCAGATTTTAGGAGGGCTATTGATTATGCTAAGTACTTCGTGAATATGTTCGCCATGCCGTCTGTTTGTTTGTAGAAACTGTCAAACAAACAGACGGCAAGGCACATGGCAGTTTTGTCAGTGTTGACAGTCATTTATTTCGCAATGCAGTATGTCCAAGTAAATAAATCCAGTCACTATTCCCATTAGTGAGAATCCGCGGACCGACTCCGCCGGGAATCAAACCCGAATCGCTTTGCTGAAGGAAGGTTCGCTAACTACTGATTAAAACTGTGGTCCCCTCGAAAACCGCTATAACTTACACTAAAACACTGTAAGTAAATTTATACACGCATTTCATGGGTACATTTTCTGTATGTGCAATTTTATAAAACAAATACAATGTGAGAAATTTTACACAAATGTGTCTAGAAATTAATTCGGGCTACACGTTATTCCAAAAGAAACATAAAATCTGCAGTTTAATAAAAAACGTCCACGTGGTAAACTAAACATTATAGAGTATGTGTTGAACAAATATCAATTCAGTAAAGCAAATATTATACAGTCAAAATGAAATTGTTATTATGCATACCTATGTAGAGGTGCTCGCTACCTGAAAATGTAGAAAATAACTTGTTTTATTATAGAGCAAAATGAGAATCCAGCGAATAGTCAGCAGTAAACCATTACATTATAAGCACGTAAGCATGAGAACAGCATGCGTATGCATTTATTGTTATAGAGGTGCCGTGATGAATTTCAAGTCGTGTGAGAAATAACGTATATACAGACACAACGTGTATCCAGTATTAATACAAGACAGTGTATTATGGAATAATTCCAGTAAAATGTTTTTGTCATTTGAATTCATAATTTGGTTTATTTACAATCGATAATATGTGGAACAACGAATTAAAAACATATAAAAATCACAAACAAAATGTCATTTCAAAGATATGTTACAAAAATTACTTTTGACTTCAATATTTGAACTATAAATAGTGTTTTTTTTTTTAAATTGCTTCATTAGGTAGTGTTGGGCGGTGCAATGCCAACCCTGTGCGTACATCTAAGCAGAGCCACAACTTTGTTAGGGGGGAGGGTGGCGCCGAAATCGCTTCCAAATTTCTACGGCTGTGACTGATTATTGGTAATAAGTTTTTAGGTTTTCATGCTAGGAATGCCTGACATGGAATACAACGTCACATTTATTTTAAAGTACAAGGAGCAAACATCTGAAGCGGTTTTCAACAAAAAAGTGGGGTGAATTCTTTATACGAAGAAAATAGACACAGAGAGGGTGGAATTGGCTGTGAGGTAGCCGCGGCGCACTGCACTGCGCATGGCAAAGTGACTCGTCGGGGTGGGTGTGAGTCATAGCAAAACACAGCTGTTCCCTCGTTAAGAATGTACGGCGTGGCGCGTCTTGTATATAGTTTAAACATTTAGGACTGTTGCTACAGTTGGTTGTGTTGTTGCGGGCGTGGCAGATATTTATTGTAGTAACTAAGCTTAGCGAAATTGACTGCTTAAAATGTCAAAGAGACCTTCGGGTGCAGAATACAGAAAGAAAGTCATGGGACAAGATAAAGCAGTATACCTATCATCATCTTTCCTCTCGTCATGGTTGGCTGAGACTGACTGCAACAAAGGTATGTTAAATAAATATGCGCTATGTCCTGTAACAGTTCAATAGTTCAATGTCTAGTTTGATGATAATTGTGGAATAAACTTGCAAAATTACGATTTCGGTTGTCAGTAGTTTGTTTTGTTGGTTTCGCAATGCCACTTTCTATCATAGAGCATTTAAAAAAAGCCCTTTCGAACTAAATTCAGAGGACTCGCTTGCAGTTACTATTGGTAACGGTAGGATGAGCTGTCCAGTTCGCTCGATGCCTTGCATCCCTCCCAGTTGCAGCATTGTTGCCCCACACTGTCCAGCATTTTGTATAGTTTTACTGATAAATCAAAGAGAGTTTACGGCAGTTTGACAATTATAGCGAGGTCTCAACAGCTGACGAGGGGGAAATTAAATTAATTATTAATAACATAATACTGTTCCTTTTGTTTCCGGAGTGCGTTAGTTGATTGTGAAACCAAACATTTATAACAAAAGGCAGATGTGGCCATACACTGCGCACAATTTATATATATATATAATATTTATCTTAATGTTTACTATCCAAAAAATATCTCTTTCTATAACAGTTATAAACACTTCCTTGCTTTCATTATTTTAGTACTGAGTGGCAGACCAAATTTTTTTCTCCTGTTAAAACTAAGAATGCATGGAAAGTCTTTTCTCCCATGTAAACCCCATGCGATGCAAAACGCCCGAGTTGTGAGTGTAACACGTTCTATGTTCTGCGTTCCGGACTGATAACGAAGATTTGAGTGCGCCTGCTTCGTGGGCAGGTAATGTTAGCCGCGGCTCGGCCGTGCGACAAGCGGAGTTACGTCACAACTAGCTTCATATTTACCTGTCTCGCGGCGTGGCTTTGGATAGGTGTAACGTATCCACGCCTACGTATTTTGCCCAAAATAATATAACTCTGTCTAAACAGATACTCTTAGCCAACTTTACATTACAGACAAAAATAATTGTCTGATTAGAAAAATTGCAGTAACTCTCTCCACACCTATTAAAATTATTAATTGTGAAAATTTTGGTTTAAGGGGTATTGATCCCTACCTTCATGTATTTATCTGTTTTTTTTCTCGATAACTTCTGTTCCAGTCGGTGTATCAACATTTTTGTCACGACAGGGCATAGATACAAACTTAATCGATTTTCTGTAATTGCTGGAACCATAATATATTGATTATTTTGCAACGGGAAAGAGCTGAAAAGGAAAAATTGCTTTATTTACGGGAGCGACTACAGAGGCTGCAACATCAACAGAAACAATGCCATATGGATTCCAAAAAGTGAATGAAACTATAAACTTTGCCTTGTCAGCGTGAAAAAAGTAAAACAATGTGTATATTCCCTGATTTATAAGGAAAACCGTAAAACCGATGTGACAGGGATCAATCCCCCTTAAGTTATACATGTTTCCTTGTTCACAATACTGTACCTTGAACATACCTAAATAATATAACAAAATATTAAAGGATATAATTTTTTTCAGGCGAAACTAAAGGAAGTGTAACACTTAGTGATGGTTTATTGTAATAGGAAGGCCAGTATCAACACCGTATGTAGTGTGTCATAATAGTTTAGTGTCTACTAAGTTTAACATGTGTTTTAGTTGATTGGGTAGTAATGTAAGATCTAGGAAAAAAATAGTAATGTTCAAACGCCTGTAGTAAACTGATGACTGTGCAGATATTTTCCGTACAGTTAAATGTGTTTCAAAATTTTATTTTCGAACTCATTTTAATCTGGAAAGAGATGTAATTATGGTGTTTCTTTACTCAGCTATGGTTAGAGATAAACAAGTGTACTTGAAGTGTCATCCCTGAGAGTTATCATTTATTTATTTGGATTTCTTGGGTGATTATGAAATTAAATGCAACTGCTTATCATATGCTACAGATCCTGACAAAAATTCACTGTCTAAAGCCATTTGCAGAGATACATATTATTATATAGGTATTAATTTTTACTTCTGAGTGCACATTAGCCGAAAATAGTTTTGTAAGTTATTGAACAGGAATTCAAATAACACTGTTTTGTAACAGCCCAGACTCCAAGTTTGGATAATGTATCTCTGTATAATTCACTGAAACAAATATATTAAAAATACTATGTTTAATCAGTGGTTTTGTTATTGTTTAGGTATGAAAAATCCTTAAATTGTACCATTTTAACTATAAAATTCAAATTTTTCGTGGAAGGACCCCCGGACCACCCTTTTTATTGGAGTGGTATGCTTAATTAAAGGGGGGTTGCTGGAATTCGCATCTGCCCCAGGTGACACAGACTCTAGTTGAGGCCTTGCATCTAAGGAACAGATGCAAAGCAAGTATATAAACGACAGAGTGTAAGACCATAGAGGAAATATAGTCGTATCGTGAGCCGTCACGCGACGTTAATTTTCTGTCCGCTAATTTTATCCATAGCGAGTTCCAGTATCATCAACTTACTATCAAAATTATAATTTTTTCAAATGTGGTCACACTGATTACAATCGTACAAATACTTTGCACTTTTTTTCTAAACGTCGTGTGTATTTCGTAGGAGATTTTTAAAATCAATATCTCCTGGATATTTCAATTATCAAGTATCACTTGGCGGAAAAATTTTTACATTTCCAACTGGGATTTTATGAAATCTGTAACAAGCGTGATTTATGTGTACTCTGAAAAACTTGTTGTTAGCGTTTGAAGTATTCCTAAACGATCTGTAAGTTTCGTTAATATATGGCGTTGCTTGGTTTGTACAAAATATTGTAATAAACGGAATATATTTAAATAATTGGGCTCACTTACAGGATATTTACGTCGTATGATAATGTAGTAAATATATAATGATTCATAACACGTTATTTCCGTTTCGAAAAAAAATTAAAGTAACGGAAATATAAAATCAGATTAAATTTTGTACACCCATTTAGTGGACACGGGGTTCTGTACAATGAGAGACTGTGTTTTGATCCGGGCGGCGAAGTGAATGTACCACGTTGCGTGACGTGATGTTCCCCCTCGCACGATAGTACGCGCCCTCGCCGCACGGCAGCGCCACGCAGTCGGGTGTCGCGCGCGTTCACACTCGCAGCGCTCCGCCGCTCGGCGCCCAGTGTGACGGAGTGTGTCATCCGGGCGACGCCGACGTCCCGTCGACTCTCCCTGCCGGCGGCCGAGTTCACTGACGGTCGGTCACACCACGTACCCCAGCGCCTGCGCACTGCCTCAACAGCGGCTACAGATGAGCGCGAACACCACAGGCAAGCAGAACGTCTACTTCTCTTATTTAATTCGTTGTCAACGACTGTATTCATATTTAATTTGCCCGTGTGAAGAGTTATCATTCTTAAATTATACATTGTTCAGATCTTAAAAAAATATGCAATATAGCTATTACATCGATTTTTTTAATATACAGGTACAGCAATAAACAAAAAAATTGCATTATTTCCCACAAACTTCTGATGTTTAATTTTCTTGGGGAGTATATTTCCGTAAGTAGGCATACCTTAAATATATATAAAACATTTTAAAATAAGATTTGGTTAATGAAACTCTTTACAATGAACCAGAGTATGAGCGAGGACAAGAAGAACTCGAAATATAGGTCAGTAGTACATGACCACGCCCACACATCTCTGTCATAATATTTTAAGTAATAATAAACCGCAAAACAAATAACGACCAATTAGGTGACATACAATTGCCTTTTTGTAACAATAGGTCGCTCGTAAATATTTTTTTGCATATACATTTAATAAAACTAGTGTCAGAGTATCGTAACTGATGCCGGAAACGTATTACTTTTTTTCACGTTAAGTTGCGAATAAACGCTAACTGTAATATCCTCATTTCGTTCCCAGCATTCAACTTACAGTCCATTTTTAAAAGTGGCGTTTCAGTCAAGGCTTCCGTAAACTTGTAATTATTAAAATGCATATTAATGGTTTCCGCCTGCCATCGAAAATAAAATATCTATAATAGTCATAAAAACATAAGCTTATTATTCTTTCCAATCTTTTCGCTTATCCGTGGTGAAAGCATACCAAGTTTTATGCAGCGCGCTTGCTATGCATAAATGCGTAAAATGTACCTTGTTATAATTAAAATAATACGTCACCTGTTAGGTATGCGTGATACACTTCACCAGAAATGCTGTTTAAGAAAACGGCAATATTTTTCTTTTAATGCCATGCTTGCCCCTTAGATATCTCTGAAATGTTCCTACTTACTATCGTTTACTTAAATACGTTTTCAGTGAAAACCCTCTGATACAATGAAAATTGCATGTTCGATTGGATATTATTGACCGTTATGTTTGGATGTTACAAAATTTTTAAGTAAAGAAGGTGAAATTAAAACATCATGCGCAGTTTTCCTTCGTCAAGTATTCTCAAACTCATTGAATTTTCTTTTTGCTAAGCAAAAGCTGCAAATAGTATACAGAGCTGAGTTAGATTAGTTAAAAAATACTGTATATAAAAACCTTCGAATTTCGTAATTTATTTTAAACAGAATACTTACCATAAAATGGTTTAACATAGCTTGGATTTGATTTATGAAATGTGTACTTTATTTTAAAATTAATGCTTTTATAAAAACAGCGAAGATATATTTTTGATACTTGGTTCCTTATTATTTATTTACTTTTATTTATTTCCATTTGGTACTGTAATACCATTTTTTTGCTTAATATATAATAATGTGTCATGTTCTTGAATATGCTACGTACGGAAGCTAATTACTGGCAGCTGTTTCTGCTCCCGTATAATTACTTAACTCTGAGGATGGGAGTAAATGATACACTTGTTATCTCAGTATTTGAACTTGGATCAAGTAAGTAGTTTACTTGAATACTTGACTCCAAAATGATATTTGTATTTGGTTATCAAGTAATCTGTTCTCTATTGACTTGTCATAACTCTTTAAATTTTAAAATGTAACATTAAATATATGTCTTGTTTTTATCTTAGATGGATTGCTTCAGAACTGTAATATAAAATCGGCTAATGTTTTACATTACAGTTTTATATTAGTATTATTCACTTCACATTTTTTTACGCAAGTAAGTATTTGACAAGTATATTTAAAGTGTAATAATCTTTTACTCATCAGTAAACATGTCCCATTAAAACCGTTCGGTTCATATGGTCAAAGCGAACGAAATTATCGATTTGTTTGCTGACTTCTTTGTTTCCTGCTCACGCCACAGTCGCTTAAAACTGCTCGTCTCCAAAGTAAGTACAAAAACGTTGTTCAACTTGAGTCGTCAACTTTTTATGGTTGCATTTTCGTCCAAATGTAACAAATTGTTTGTTATAGTTTTTGCGAAATGGAACCTACGTCAAAGTCAAAATTTTATAGTTTTATGAGTGCACCCACAGTAAAAAGTAACTAACCTGTCGAAACAAGCTTATTGAAATGGAATAGAAATGCCATGACTAGAGCCACGATTTTATGGCGTAAAGAATTTTGCAACATTTGGTTTCGATGCGTCATGTGCACACCTGCAGCTCTGCTACATCGTCTGTGATTGGATGATTTTACTCTCACTTGCCTTGGCAAATTATAGACGTACAGACTCACAATACTCTTATTCTGATTGGTGCAGTCAAATGAGAAACGTGTATGAACATAGACACTCTGCCAATAACCTTGAAACAGAACTGCCGATGTGCACGTGAGTCACTGAAACAAAGTGAGGCAAAAATCTTTTCGCGACAAAATCGTGGCCCTAGCCATGAGTAAACTTACTTATTAAAATTTCTAATGTTAGGTTACTCGTCTTACAAAAACTAGTAAATATAATGCAGTTTTTTCGCTAGGCCGACTTAAAAAGCCAGTTTCAAACACAAAAATAATTTTAGACCGGAAGATATAATAGATATTAGGTAATGCATCTCACTGCCTTTATATCAGCATTGAACTATCTCGTTCTCCTGTCGGTAAGTTACAAAAACTGCAACATTTTGACTTTGAAGTAACTGTACAACAAGATGTAAAGCCAATATTTTATCGAATAGAAAAAATTCATTAGGAGAAATGTTAAATAGTTGACTAGTGTTTGGTATTAATTAAAATAATTGTTTTTTGTTCTGAATCAGATTTAAGTGCCGGTTAGAGGCTTTTCTCATTGCGACCTGCTGCGACAGTAAATAGAGGTCAGTGCTGGTAACTGCAGGTATTCGTGTACTTGTGTTACGTTTAGTAAACGTAGGCACGTGTTCGGGCTGCCAGGGATTTAAGTTGGCCACCTGGGTGAACATATTTTGCGCGTCTGTGGCGTGGAATTGAGAAACCGGTCAACACTAAACAGCTCGCGTATCACGCTTCACCCTGGCCTTGGCGTTAAGGCTCGGTTTCAGTCGCCATATCTAATTGTATTATTTTTCGCTTTTTTTAATTCTGAGAAGAAAAATGTTAAATAAGCGACTGTACCGGAAATTCTATTTACATTGCGCTACAGTACAACCATTGTATTAGAGCTGGTAATGTATGGTTACGTCGCAAATTGTCGGGCAAATAATTAATAAAAAAAATTGGCACACAGATTGCGGTGAAATTATAAATTAACAGCTAAATCACAAGTCTGTACTGTAGCAAAATGTAAATAGAATTTGAGGTATAATCGCATATTTAACATTTTTCTTCTCAGATTTCCAAAAAAGCGAAACATTATAAAACTCAATTTGGCGACTGAAACCTTACCTTAAGAGTAGATATATAAACGCTGAAAACTTAAATTGATTTCTATGTTTTTTTTTTCGAAGCCAATATGAGTAAAATACTCAATGACAATCCTAGATATTGGTATTTGCCAACTTTACGAGTAAATATTTGTCCAGAATTACCAATTCGGTACGCGTGATCTCTTGCTCCGCAGTTAAATGCACGAGGTTCCAGCGTCAGAAATTGTGCCTCAGAAGTTTGTAATACTGGAAACAATTTAGTTTAAAACGTTGGCTATAAATAGTGTATAGGATTGTTATTGTTTAATTTTCGCTAATTGGCTTCAAGAAACCTACAGTTATAGATTAATGCTTTCAGTCTTGAATTATGTACTACGCCCTATTAAGTCGAGCTCCATAGATAGGCTGCGTGTGTGTGTGAGGCAGGAGCAGTAAGGTTGAAACTAACCGACGAATGTAATGCATTATCGCCTGTCCGCGCAAGCCACTCAGATGGTGTGCAGTGCTTCACTATTATCCTTGTTCCTATGGGACTTTAAGCGGTGACTACATTATTTAATTATGGATAGTATGGTTCAAAGTATAATGGTTATTTCTACAGTTGTATTTTCGAATCCGGTTGTTGTTTTTCCAGATACGGCAGTCTGGAAAATTCATTATTGGCCATTTTGAGTGGCCCGAAAATGACGCTTCTAATAGACGTGCCGAATTTTCGAAACTATAGTGCCATAGTTTGAAATGTGTGTTCTTTCCGTAGATATACAAAAGTAATTTGCGTTAAATATTTTCGTGAAGAAAGAATAGCCGTAATACGCTGCAACGCATTTGAAGCTCAGGTAGGGAGACTCCTTAAGTCATATCGCCGAAAACTCGCCTCAATTGTACATTCAGTAGTGATTCTTTCATTTTATGACGTGATATTAAAGATCCTATGCCTTTTAAAAAATTCTGCGCCAAAATTGTTTGTACCTATAATGGACCGCAAATGGTGTGTGAAAATAAACGTTAGAGATAAATGGAGGAGCTGAAACAGGTATAGACATGTGCAATGTTCTTTGAATACTGTTCCTAAGACGACATTTTTACCCACGCTGAGCAGTTTTATAAAAAAAGTGTAACGACAGTTCGGCAACTTTAGCAGACGGTCACCTTTTGTCAGCGTCGATAGTACGATGGCAAGAGCTGTGGTAGTAAGATATCTGGGTAATACAAGAGGAGACACACTGCGTGCTGTTTTACCACGTTGTGCACAAAAAAATGTCATCTTACGGCTTTTGCCACTATCATTTTCGTCTCCAGAATCGTGTGGGATTCACGTGGTACGGAAACCAAAGTATCTTTGGAAGTAACAGCCATAATGTTTAAATGATGAACTGTTAACAAGGTAATATTTTGTTACCTGAGATATATCATACCAAAAAATATTTTCAAATGACCACCATTTTACAATAGGCACTTAATATTTACATAAACATAAACCAGTTGACCTTACTACGTAACCGAGTTGGATGAAATCCGCTCCATGGAATAACTTTTTTTTTGTGGGGGAAACACCAAAAACACTTTAATTAGATGTAAATTTTAAGAGCTACCTCACAAAAGTAGTTCAAATAGTCACATTATGCAAACAGCGTTGCACTGCTGCACTGCAGCAATTTGCTACAAACGTCTTGAAGAAATCATTTAATGGTATTAAATGTTGAAGCAGAGTGACCGGTTGCATTGGTGCGTGAGTGAGTGAGAGAGTTTGGTCAGCGCTCAACATCGAGGTCTTAAGCGAAGTGAGGGGTGACATGAGGTGGGCACGGAATGAGAGAGCGGGGAAAACGTCGAATCCCCGAGAAAACACTCCGACAAGTGGCATCGTCAGGTTCGACTGGTGAAAAGTAAAATATACTCTGATTTCAACAGGTGGGTCACACAATAGGTGATTGTAAAGCTGTCGAAATGAGATATCTGATCGTGATAATTCCCAGTACACAGATAATCCGCTAATCAAATAGGTGTCGATGCACTGCAGCGGCATATAACGGGAGCCCTGTTTTGTTCGTACTACGTTGCCTTTCGTGTGTCTCCTGGGGCATCTATTATGTAAGTCAATACAACCTCCTCCAGAGAATGAATATAGACAGCGTCATTATGACGTGCACGGAGCAAACAATGGGTGATAATTAAGAAGTCTCGGATCGCGTGGGCACTCTGGCTGATTCTTGTTCGCCTTCCTCGCCATGCAAGGCGCTCTAGCTGGCGTGGTGTCTACCAACCGTCGACTTGCTTGAAAATAGCTATAAGACCACGCCCGTAAATTTTAGTGATTTTGAAAATATTTTTAAAGCAACATAACTTTCATATCAAAGAATCCATACATTGTTTTGTTACAAACATACTATAACAACATTTATACCTATTTTTTATTTCCTTATGCCTCATAGTTCTTTAAAATTTTTCCTTTTTAATTATCACCAATTTTGTTATGGAAATAAGCCAAATCAAGCAAAATAATTTTTTGTGAACGAGTAATGCACTATTGTGCAAAAAACTTGCGTAGAATTGTGCATTATGTGACTGCCCTAGTCTTAATTTTTTCAAAGCATTCCGCTACAAAGTTCAGAATTTTTTGCACCAATGTGAAAAAAGTACCTAGCATGGCTGTAAAATGCCGACTATCCAGGCCGTCGAATAGATTGCAGAGTTTCGACCGTAACAAGTTTTTTTTCTCGAAAACTAACATTCAAAGAACTTCGCACGTGTGAATACCGTACTCAGCTCCACCATTTATCCCTGAAGTTTATTTCCAGCTCCTAAAAATTACGAAAGTGGGGGTTTTTGCGGTTTTTTTTTTTAGATATGACATACTGACGCAGAACTTTTTTAATGTGTAGGCGTGTACAATACACACACAATATTTTCTACTACGTCAAAAAATGATAGGGTCACCACTGAACGTTTCATAGAGGTTAGTTTTCAGCGAGAAGACTGCATATCAGTTCAGCGATTTGCGCCTAGAGACTAAGGGCCGTATTTATGAACGGCTTTCGAATGACAACCATCTGCTCACCAATGCTTTCTCTATGGGGATAGCAGTTGGTTGTCATTCGAAAGCCGTTTATAGATACGTCCCTAAGATAAGACGTGGTCCGCGTGCTGTGTCCGCACCGCTTCTGTACTTCTAGGCCTCGAACTCGCAAAATATGTCCACCTAGGCGGATATCTTAAGAGTGTGTGGTATATAATTCAGCCTAAAAGCATCAGTTTAGAATTGTATGTTTCTCGAAACCAATTTGAAAAAAAAAAAGTAAAAAAAATACAGCAATCCTAGATAATGGTTTTAACCAACTTTCTGAGCAAAAAAAAATATCGGTTAACGTTTTTCAAAAGAAAAGCCTCTGACGCCGAATTCTCGTACATTTAATTGCGACGTAAGAGATCACGTTTAACTGTTCCATCATTCTGGATAAATGTTTGCTCATAAAGTTGCCAAATCTAATTATCAAGGATTACTGTATTATAGTTTTTCTATATTGACTTTCAAAAAGTGTAGATCTCAATTGAAGATTACAGCGCTTATTTATCTACCACGCCCTCTTAATAGGCTCGTCTACGTGGAATTATTTGGAGGCAATGAATCGGAGGAGCAATAAGGACTATGCGTGCGCGTAGTGGCACATCGCTCCTATTGGCAAAGCGGTATACTAGCACGCAGTGTTTCCACAGTACCGCTGAAAATTGGGACTTAAGTTGAGAGGTTACCGTAACATCTTATTGGTGGAAAGTTTGCACCAAATTTCATTGTAGACCCCATAAGGCGCCCGCCTACTAGCCATGTGCTTGTGTGAGTGAGACATGGCACCAAGGACGAAGTTGACCGACTCATCTGGTGTGGTATCACCTCTACCACAAGACACTGAAGCGGCGTGCAGTGAGTGGTATCGTAGATCACTCGCCTGGCTGACACTTTCAGTGGTGACCTCATCTCAATATTGGTAGAGATGATGGCTTTTCACGGGAAACTTGACAGTTTGCTGGGTTTCAACGTACTTTCATCTATGTCTCAGATGTTGCATCGGCTAAGTACGTGCATAAAACATGTAGCGCTGAATAGAGACTGAATAGAGGTGCGTCAATTTCGCAGATTCATCTGGCAACAGCCTAGACATGTCAGTCCTATACACACATTGGCCACAATCGATTATCTATTGGCTTATAACCGTACAAACTGGTAGCAAGTGATAACCCTACGCATTATTTCGATGTTTGCTACTGGCTTGCAATAGCCAAAGGCGTATCTTAACAGCCGCCACCAAATCACATACATTACAATGCAGTATACATAATTGGCGTTCAACCTGACCTGGAATGTATCTGCGAAATTTACGTACCTCTAACAATGAATTACAAAGAAAATAAAAAACCAAAGTTGGAAGAATTACGAACATTTAACTAAAACTCTTTAGGAATAGTTTTAATTATAATATAAAAGTGAACCCAAGATAAAAAAAACATTAGACGCTATTCCCCAACACTAATTAAGCAATTAACATGCTACCTGCTTACAGTGACACTCTTACTACTGCACACCTTTAATTTGAATGGGTTCTTGTAATCTTGAGATTATAACTTGTGAAAAATACGTTTGAAGTTTGTTTTCATTATGCTTACGCTCAGTTTATTGCTGTAAAGTTTTGTAGAAGAGTATTCCGCATCAGGTAGCGGGTGACAGGTATGGAATACGAAACTCTGGAATCATCTCGTAACGGCAATTTAAATTCTCTATAGGCGAACGCTACTGGGTGTTAATAAATAGATATTTGCTGTTATTACTGCCAGAGTTCTTTGTGATAAAAGTAACATTCCTCGCATACTACGATTACGTGCGCACTATTTTCTTCAATTGAACCTCGACTAATCGTCTAGTCGAATCCCTGCAATTGCTAGTAGACAACTCAAATATGTGGCTACCAGTGAAGGTGAACTAAACATTCGTTATTGTGTTTCAAAACTTTCAAGTGTGGACATGTAGTTTTTAAATATGTTTCAGTTTTTTCAGTTCTGTGTTCTTTAGAACCATCAACAAAATTCTTTTACTCCACAATTAATTTTATTTTAATTATTTGATAACTTTGTTTAATAAACGCTTATGTAAAGGAGCTTTATCTGACTGAAGTTACAGCAGACGCTACTATAGTTTACTACTTACGATCTAGTCAAACATACACTAATTAACCTTATTTATCAACAGTAATAAAATTATAATGGTAGTGTAACTCCAAGTATGTAAATAAAAATGAGTTACATACTGTAATTTTTATATTTGTACAGAAATTGTTAGGCTACTGTAATAATAAATTTATTGAAAATATTAAAGAACAAGCTGTTATTGAACTGTGTCTTATAAATGCAAGACTTATGAAAATGCTCACCATCTGAGATATATACATATACGTATAATTAAATCTGCGTTGAAATATGCATAAAAATGAAGTAATTTTAATAACAGCTTAAACCTCAATTTAGTTTTTTAAATTTATTTGTATATTAGGTTTTATGGAGTTTATCATTTCGTATCGAAAAACTTGAATTTTTAGTATTCATCGAAGCGTTACTCATTGATAGAGACATTCAAAATTCGGGTTAAAATTTGGTAACAGACTAAACTTCACTTCCCTATACATAACAGAGCATAATCTGCGATTTAGTTGGCCATGAACCTTTATGTGTTGTCATTTACGTGCGTTACGTCTTTACAGAGATTGGCCTCTCTACCGTGTAAGCATTCTCCGCGGCAAGTCACGACAATATCGGCCAGCGAGAGACGTCGAGCGAGCCTATTGTCACTTGGAGTCTAGTCACCTGTCAGAAAATTACGCGAATTTTGCATTTATCTACTCATTGATAGAGAGGTAGGTGAGTTTCGCGGATATGTTCTAGGTCAGGTTGAACGCCAATACCATATACTTCACTGTAACTTTCATTGGACGACGGTCTTCTCGATACATATTTGACTAAAGCAAGCCGGTAGTAAGTAAGTAAATAATTCACAGCGCTATCACGAGCTACCCGCTTGTACGGTTCGAAGCCAATGGATACTGGATTTTGGCCAGAGCGTGTATAGGACTGAGAAATATACACTGCTGCCAGATGAATATGCAAAATTCACGCACCTCTACTCATTGGTAATGCTATGGTATACGGGTTACTGTATTTATGGCGTTTTTTACCAGGGTTATTTTTAGACTACCTTGAAAAGTATTGAAAAGTCGACACATCAAAGCTAATATTTTAAAGATGTATTTATGATTTTACAGAATTTAAGTGAATCTGTAAATTAAATTTTTTTGATATAACTTCACATGTTTAAATTGAAAGCATGAGACCAAAATTTTAAGCCTGAATGCATAATTATGGCTTTAAAAAACATAAATTAAAATATTTTAGTCTACTATGATTCTTGTATATTAGATTTATATACGCAAGTACGCGTGAGAATTTAAATTTGTCGAGTCTTCGCCATTGACACGCCAATTTACCGGCTAGACAATATAATAAAAGTACTGAATGTTTTTTTTAAAATAACTCCAAGAAAAAACAAATGCTTGGATAGTGTTTCTCTACAGACCATGGCCGGATTCCTGTGGGAGTCACTGGTCCTGTCTTTTTATGAATTCACTGTCGACGAGAATATAAGCCCCATTACTAGAGATAGAGGAGAATCGCAAGAATCTTTCGTGCTGCCGTATTTTGCAAATCAGTGTAGCGGCCTGCACTTGCATGATTGGAAGTTGGTTGCGTAGTTGTTTCTTGACGAATTACAAATATTCAGTAGCGGCGCGCCAGAGTTATCATTGGCGCAGACTGATGGGGACTCGCCAATACTGAAAGACTTGGACATTTGATCAGATTCGAACATGTTTAGAGTCAGTGATTTTTGGTGACAAGAATTTTTCAACAACTTGTTTCTGCCGTACGTGCACTCCTGCAAGTCTGGTTCGTGATTATTGGCCGAATATCATAATTAGAGACGGGCAAAATTCACGGTTTGCCTGACGTGTAGGCTAGCCTCCAAGAATATCTGCGTACTCAAGCATACAGTAGCTGTCCATTGGCTGCTCGCTGACACAGTCATACCACGCGACTAGGGGCAGAAAGTTTTCGCGATTCACGGTTTGCCTGACGTGTAGGCTAGCCTCCAAGAATATCTGCGTACTCAAGCATACAGTAGCTGTCCATTGGCTGCTCGCTGACACAGTCATACCACACGACTAGGGGCAGAAAGTTTTCGCGAAAAGATTTTTGCACCACTTTGTTTGCGTGCCTTACGTGCACACCTGCAATTCTGCTTTGTGGCTGGTGATTGGGTGTTGAACTCCCAGCGTCTTGGAGGTTTTTTCTCAAATCACAGACGCCTGGTGTCGCAGTTAACGTTCTTCTGATTGGGCAGATTCAGTTTGGATTTGACTGTGCCAAGAATATGCAGCCAATAACCATAACCTAGAGCTGCCGATGTGCATGTAAGGCACTGATAAAAGTGATGCAGAAATAATTCGTAATAACTTCCTGCCCCTACACATAACTGTGCCTGCATTTAGTTGCTTCTTTATTATTGTCTCAACGTCCTCCAGAAGGTGTCAAACTATTCTAGGCCCAATTGTGAAACTGGCACGAATTTACAACTGTTTTAAGTTCCAGCTTCCGCCCAATAATCCAGTCATTTAAGGTTTTTTTAAAAAAAAAATAAATTACAAAAAAGCTGATTTTTGGTAGAGACATTTATAATTGGTGTCTGAAGAATACACTAAAAGTCCCCATCGATCCGAGGTGTGCTAATGCCGCCATCTTGAAAAAATGTCGCTCAATAAAGGTTTTATTTGATTGAATATCTTGTTACTGGCTTAAGTTAGAACAAAATTGTACTAACAAAAAATTATGAACGTAAACATTTCTAAAAAATGGTGCCTTAAAATGTTTTCGTATGATTGATAGTTTCTGCGTTACAGTGTAAAACACATTTGCACTAACACCTGTGCAGTCGTTTGAGCCTTGAAGTCAAGCAAATAAATTTTTATTGTCAAGTACTATTCTATTTCCTTATTAATATTACTTTTTACGGAGTTATTTAGATTGTACAAGTCATTTCGTCTCATCACTTCATTAGTTTGGCGGTGGTGGTTGAGATAATTGTATAAGTTCTCGAAGGCTCCCAAACAGTTCTTTGAATTACGATGCTGCTCCATGTCTACCTCTTCTTATCTTCATCGGCTCTCACGCCGTTAGTTTAAACCTCTGTAACCCTTGCTTGTAACTGTTACAAAACTGAAATGTGAAGTGAGGTAAAACATTTAAATTAAATCATTGTGGTTCTCCAACACCCTTGAGGTAGAGCATTCGGTGCGTTTTTTTATGTAGTTTCCCCATTAGGCCTATTCCACTTCGCCGTGAGTAGCTGCAGATTTACAGTGAACATTAAAAATCGTGATCGTTAAATATTTCTTCATTTGGGTATTCAGTTTCGTCAATTTCATCTTCCAATTCCACGGTTGAAATATTTCTGCATGTAATTCCTTGACAAAATCCACAAAGGTTTGAATATTTCATCCCTGCCTTCTTGCATCCACACCATCTTTCACAACCTTTGGAAAAGTTGCAATATATCAAGTTTAGCAGCTTTTGTGGTGCAGGAGATTGCAACGTGGTTGTTGGCTCGAGACCCCTTTGTGTTTTGTGCCACCCCCACTGAGTTGGTGTAAGTTGGTGACCAAGCCATGCTTGTATTTGGTGGTACATCCTCAAAGAATGCTGGAGAGAAGAAGAAGTTGTTGGAGGAATACTGGATAACGTAACTTTCTTATTGCTATGAGCAACAACATTCTTGAAACACTTGTATCTGTAACGATCTAATGATACTTCAGACTCGGGTGCTTTATACAGTGTAAGTGTTAAGCTTGTGTCTACTTGGCCAATTTCATATTTTGATGCATTAACGCCCATGAAAATCGATGCACTCTCTTTTAGTTTTGTGTTCTTCATAAGTAATTTGAACGATGACACTTTACCTTTGCGAAAGAATGCGGATGTAGTATCACAGCCGGAAAATGCATGTAGTAGTAATACACAGTCCTTTAAATTTGGAGAAGATGTTTGCAAAGATTTTGTTGAATAATATATAGTTTCACTCTTTGCTTTCCCAGGTTTCACAAATAAAATATCAGTGTCTGCTGGAGTATGGTGTAACAATAAAACCAATAGGTCTTTATCTTCACCCACTATGGAAAATTGATCATGTTTCTGTTGACAAATGTTCAGAGCAGTCTGAATGATCAGTAAGTCAGCATCCCCAGGAGCTTGTTCAACAGCAATGTTAGCTTCTTGAATAATGTTGAAACCATGGAAATAAAGCGACTCTTATTTTTACTATTTGTGAAAAATACATCTCGTCCCACTGTTGCAGTTATGTCTTCTTCAAACAAAATTTCAGCACATTTTGGGGTAACATATCTTCTGTTACGCTCAGCTTGTTTTGTACAATCTACATTCTCATCATAGCCATCAAATACGATCATAATATGTTGTCCATAATGTTTTCTGACATAAGCAAGATAACCTCCAAAAATGTCACGATATGTACTTTATGGGGGCCAGTAAACACGACGTAGAATAAATCCTCAATCCACGACATACCACATAATTTGTACAGCCGGAGGTGTAAGATTCACACTCTCAGGTATAAATAAATTATAAAGAACAGATTTGCTTGTTCTACGCATGCCTTCATCATCAAACAAAGCCAAGGGTTTTGGAGATAATTCATATGTGAAGAATTTTTCAAGTCCTGGTTCTTCTTTTGCAATACACAAACACCGCTGAAGGAGAAGAGTTGTGTTTACATGGACAATTTCGTCTCTAATTTTTACAGAACAGTTCATGTCTGCTAACGTCTTAACTCTGTTTCTTCTTTTAAGCTGAACTTCATGGAAGTTGCAGCCAATAATTTCTTTCATAGATTTTGTACCTACAGTAAACGCAGTGTGACAGTTAACAGTGTCATCACCAACTAGTCCTGTCGCGATTGACATGATGTAATCTGTTTCAGGGAAAGGTGGGTGTGCTTCAAACCAGTCCAAAACTTTGTCCATGTCTTTGCTGTCTCTTGAGATACATGAACTCCTCAACTCTGTGTGTTGTTCACTTAAGTTATAATACACAGAAGCATATGCCTCCATAGCAAAGCAAATTTCAAATGTTGTAGATATTCCTAATATTCACTTCTCTACAACACATTCTTCCATACCGCGACCTCGTGTAAGCCCACCTCTACTTTTCATCATCCTCATCAGCGTTTGTTCTATTGTCAAATCTGTCCACAAACCAGACCAATATTTCTGTGATCGTCTGATTGTAAAAAATCATCTCTTTGTAAAACTTTCATATTCTTTTGTAGGCATAAGTTGCTCAAGTTCACACACATCTTTGAGATACAAATGGCAGCTTTTGGCATATTGAGTATGCCTTGCTGCGTGAAAGAAAGTTATCATAGACTGAATTGTTTTGAGGTGCAGTTCCCAGTCACCGGAACGTTCGGCTTTGATGAACTGTTTTACAGAGTTCACCAAGTAAAAATACTGAATCCACGATGCAACTGTAGGCCCTTTGCTTTGGATTATGGGCAGGTGGTGCTGAAGTTTGCTTTGTTTACCCGGTAATATTGAGTTTTGCTTTATATCCTCAGGAAGTAGAGGTTTTTCACCAACATTATTAAGAAGCTCAGTTATGTATTCCTTTTCTTCTTCTAAAATGTCATATTCTCGTAAAATGGTGATAACAACAGATAGGTGCACAATAAGGTGTCCTCGAAGAGCCATGGAATAGTTGTGTCCACTTGTCATTTTATCAGCAACATTAGGAGCATAAATTACACTCCACACTTCTTTCAAGCCACTACTCATCATAATATTTCCAATCGCGCCCATGAATGACATAAGTAAATGGAAGCCATCTAGTCGTACAACAACATTTGCTAAATCATGATTACCAGCATTACAACTACCTATAATAGCACGATCTTTTGAATAAATTGGCTGATCAAATGTAACAAAGCAAATAGTTTGTTCTGTCTTCTGAATTTCATCAGCAGCAAACTTTAAGACTGTAAACACAGCATCATGACTAGATGGTGGAAGATTTATAAAGGGAAGGCACAAAATATGAAAAACTTCATAAGGATTTTCTTCCATTAATTTAGTCATGAATCCATTCCAAAATGGGAAACCTGGAACATTGAATATTTTTCCGAACATCCAAAATATATCTAAATTCGACATCATGGGTTTTCTGTCACATCTGTAGTGAGGTTTCAATTCATTCAAGTCACATATTACTACGTTTTTTAGTCATGGACTGCCTGTGAGCTCAAATATTTTTATTGGTACTCTTTTCGGAACTCTACCTTCAAGTAATGCTTTTGCAGAGTCTTGTTGTTTCTTAACTCTCGGAAAACTAGGGTTTATTGAAACAGCATTTGCATTCCATTCTATGGAATTTGTTGAAACCCTCTAATGTATTTTTGTTAAAATCTGCATTTTCAAAGATAAACTGTGAAAATGATTCATCAGAAATTTTTTGTGGTTCAGCTGAAACAGCAGCAGCTTCATAATCAACAGTATCGTTATACTATGCACATAAACCAAGATTTGATAACATCTGAATTAGTGTCCTAGACCCAAATTTTCTGTGCAAATATATGGATATATCATGCAAAATCTCCGACAAAAAATAACGTGGTCTTGTTGCTGCAATAATAGTATGCGCTATTGTCGTACACTTCATACTCAATTTCTTCAAGGAAGTACCTTTCGTGTTTTTCATGATTACTTCTTTCAAAAACACATTTAATGGTTCAGGTACAGATTCAGCAGCAGAATTTTGAATATTGCTCACAGACGGGTAATTATCTACTTCGTAAATGTATGATCGTATGTCATCTCTTACTATTTCTGCTGCAGTTCTAACTATTCGTAATCTTTCGTTTTCCTCATTGCTCTCTTTCTCATTCACCAGTTGTGTGTTAAAATTCAATTTCCAAAACTACGGAAAAAACACAGGTTCCAACCTTTTTTGTGGCAAGAAATTATTATTCTGTCCCCATACCTTTATTGGAGTTTACTTTTCAACCAAATATCTGAATAAGCATTTTAACACATCATGTCCTGTAATTCACTTAAACCATACTGACACTCATCATGAGCTTCAATTCTTTCACACAGGCGTAAGAATGCCGCACTTTGTTCTGGTTTATTTGGCCTACCTCGCTCACTTGTCCCTGGAATACAGTGAAGGAAGTCCCTGTAACATGATTGATGAAACTTTGCTTCAACTGCAGGTAGACACAGTACACTATTTACACGAGAACCGACTCTTTTTGCCCAATCGTCTTTTCTTTGATCACATACTTCAAGTACACTTTCTCGGAAACGTAGGGTTTGGACAGAAACAACCTTTTGACGTCTTGTTTGTGATTTCTTCTTTTCTTCTTCTTCAAAGCATAATTTGTCACGAAACAAACAATTAATTTTAAAATCAAACTCCCCATCATCTGCACTTCGCAACTTTTTTTTAACAGGTGAAAAGGATGACAATTCTGAGCTTACCTTTGCCGATTTCACTGATGCAACGATGCTGCTTTCCCTGGTGTATTGCTTTCGACATGACTTGTAGACTTCCACACTACATTTCTTTTCTAGCTGCTCCCACACTTCATCTCCTCTTCTTTTACTGCAGCCCAATGTATTTGAGAGGCCCTTTTCCAACACGCACTGTCTCACCTACTAAAAGGCTGTTACGACAAATTACGCACACTTCTTCGTCATCCATGATTATTTGATGGTTTCTTAATACTGACTTGCATAAAAAACACGACCGCTAATGGCAGCTAAATATAGTTACGAGAATACTACTATTCCTTCACTTTAAACGAACGAAATGTAAGGATATCCGTACGCTTGCCGCACATGCTGTGTCCGTTACTTTAACTCGTAAACTAAGAATGTGTCACCAGGAACGTCAAGGAAAAAGAAAACCTCCTTCTCCCTCGCACCACTGTCACGACACTTTAGCAACGGGACTGCTGTGACTCATCTTACAACTTGACAATACCGAACACCAGGCGAAGGAAAGAAAGTATTGTTTTGGACGCGGAGAAAACAATCCATAATAAATACCTATGTTTGAAAAAAGGATTACAAACTGGCTGTTCATAAACTTACATGTGTCTTAATGTGTAAGAATCGTGCCAGACCATGTCGCTAGTCTACTATGTGTGTAACTATCATATTCCAGAAGAACTGTGAATAATCATTTGTGTTAATAAAAACTTATGCTTCAAAATTTATAGCTTGTTTTACCTTCTAAAAGGCCTTCAGACGAGGCTGCGATAACTGTAGAACATATTTTGCGTCGTAGCACCGAAACTATGAGTCTCACAAAAAAAAAAACACAAGATACAATTTTAATAGATAATTTTACGTATATTAATTTTTATTAGACACTTTTTGCTCTCACGATAGAAAGTACCGAGATATTAAAATAAAAAATTTTTGAGTGCCATTTTTTTCAAGATGGCGGCGTTAGCATACCTCGGATCGATGGGGACTTTTAGTATGTTATTCAGGCACCAATTATGAATGTCTCCACCAAAAATCAGCTTTTTCGTAATTTCTTTTTTACTTGTGCCAATTTTTATCTAAAATGCCTGTACTACATAAGATAATGCGTAGAGGCAGTGATTTATGGTGAAAAGAATTTTGCAACAACTTGTTTCAGTGTCTTATGTGCACACCTGAAGCTTGGCGTCGTGGGCAGTCATTGGATGTTGTAACTCTCAGCGTCTCGCAAATCACAGACGTGTGGTGTCGCAGTAATCTTGTTTTGATTGTCACAGTCAAATGATTGACGTCTCTGCACTAATATATTCTGCCAATAACCATGAAGCATAGCTGCATACGTGCACATAAAGTATTGAAACAAATTGTTGCAAAATTATTTTCAACAAAAATCACTGTCTATAAAAATGCGAACTTTTAAGTTCTATAATAACAGGGCAGATTATTGCTCATTCGACTACACTAACCAGAACACGTATACCGCAACACCACACGTCCGTAATTTGCGAGCATGACCCCAAGACTCTGAAAGTTAATAACTTCCAATCACTGACTATAAAGCAGAGATGCAGATGTTCATGTAAGGCATTGAAACAAATTGTTGCAGAATTATTTTCACAAAAAAATTAGCTGTTGGCACGTTATACTAAAGCCTATAGCAAACAGTCAACATTTCCCGCGATAAACCAGTGTCTCTACCCGTTACATACCTAAGTAACAACCTACAACGAAGTCCCTTGCACTATTGAACTTTTTTGTTTGCTGGGATTTTCTGGTAGAACTGTTCTCATTTTGAAGAATGTGGCAAAAATATTATTACTTACTATAGATGTTTCCACGAGGTACTCGTTTAATTTTCTAGGTTTTATTCTACCAATACCTTGTATTTTTAAATTCTTGGTTTGATGTGGGAGCAAAGTAGACTTCGAACAATTGAATGGTATTAATGCAGAAAGAGACGATCCTACATTTGATAAAGTAGATCATGAAAAATGGTTACTAAACATTATGTTATTTTGTTAGTTAATATATTATCATTTTCAAATACTCTACTTCTGTTTGACTTTGTTTGCTTTGTTACTTAAATTGTAATTTAGGAGAATGTGTTTGTCTGTACTTTACGTTTGTGGTTTGGATGCCTTCTGCATAACGCCATTCAATTGTAAGTTCATCTTACTTAGGCAATATGGCACATAAATTACGTGACACATCATGAAGGACGCTGAAGTAGTTAAATGCAGGTCCGAACATGTGGTATCACTGCGTCAGCGAGCAGCCTGCATGCAGCTGGTATCTGCTTCAGTACACAGATGGTCTTGCAGTCTAGTCTACAGGTTTGCGAACATGTGAGATTTTCCAGTCTCTTATAGTACTCCATAACTACGCGATCGATACCAGATTACTCAATTTCTCTGCCGGAACAGTTAAAACTACGGGTTTTGTAATAAAATAAAAGAATTCTAAAATTTTTAAGATATTACTATTCATTGCTGTTTCAGCTGTCCTAATAAGGAGCTGGAAAAGCTATTCTTATTTCCAGTTACGATCACTGAAGAGTTGTGTTTCAACATCCTTTTCAACACGCAACATTTGTAGTGGAAATATTGTAATTTTTGTAACAGATTAAAATAATTTCGAGTGTATAAGTAAATTAACGTAGATTAGCTGCAGACGTATGTTACTACCTTCGTCAGAACTATATGTTACGTTTCTAATACACGGAACAAGCAAGTAAATTATTTTTCATTTCATATGATTGGCATAAAATTGAAGTTCAAGAAGTTGTACGGCTACTATGGGTCCATGTAGACATTTTTCTTAAACAAACATAATGGGTTCTATGCATTGTCCTACGCATAATTTTTAATGAACTTTGTATAGCTACGTTTTTGTTTCTATCTATTTATGCTTAAAGTTACGTATTTTATTTTTCTCTGTTGCTTTATTCGAGAAGAGGAGATGCGGGATTTGTTAAGTTTAACTAACGTAACTAGTCTTTTTTTGATGGTATTTTTTTAAAGGTGTAGTTATTTAAGAGATTTTGATGATTCATTGTAAAATTTTTGTTAGTACAGAAATAACTTTCCACCCTTGAAGATAGCAAATGCTAACCGTTCCGAAATAAAATAATTTCGATAAACAGGGAGTTGGTCACATCTTTAAAATTTTATTCAGGATACACGAAATAAACGTTAGTATATAGGTGATTGCATCTTGTCCTTCATATCTGTTTAAAAATGTATGCCACTGATATTTCGATGTCGTTACGTAGTATGAGATCAAGGGAAATAACACATTCTTTTAGAAAAAAAACGAAATTTCGCAAATGTTTTGGAACACTGTTTCTCACGTTAAAGTATAAGAAGACGAATATTTCTTTAGCATAAAAAGTTATTTATAAATTTTTTTACTTTTCTTTTTAATATTAACGTGGCCAAATTGGCTGCTTCTTTACCAATGGGCAACTACGCTGAGAAAAACTTTTCTTCTTATCAATACCGTACTGACGTTCGAACTTAGATGTTTTCTTTTAAAATAAAATAAAAAATTGGAATGCTATTTTTTTTCAATCACATTTTTTAGAGCACCAGTTTCTTTCTTAACGACTAATTCATAAACATAGATCCAACCCTTGGCACTTTTCGTGAAGACAGTATCTTACCATGGATAAACTGTCGATATAGGGCCAGTTTTCTCCGATCTTGCGGCGAAAGCACGCCCTGTCAGATGAGACAACAGCAGACTTACACAGATTATGCTGTCGGTACGTGGCTAATATTTACCACAGCAGACGCTGTAGCTCCAGATAGTGACCGGAAAATTTGGAGCAGGATATTGTCATCATTATCGGACCTTGTCACAACAGCCAGCTAGCTGGAGCACCCAAAATTAGAATTCTACTCAGTTCTCTGACGCAGTGTCCCAGGGTCAGCTCCGAGGCCTCCCGCCGTTGAAGATCCAATGCGTAAATGTAGTGGAAAATCGCATCCTTTGTGCCCCAGTATTTTGCAAAATAGTGTAGCGACCTGGGAATTGTTTCATTGGAGGATGGTTATGCTGTTCTTAAAAGACGAATCACCATTGTTCAACAGCGTCACACCAGTGTTCGCCGAACAGTTATCTGAGTAGCTGTCAATGGGTTATATTGTGCAGGCCAGTGATGCGTACGAGCAATGCACTTCATTATGGCTGCTCTCTTGTTATCTACCAGTACTGTCTGCTTTGCTTCTCTATGTTATTTGACTGGTAAGACTAAGTAACTGTCTGGTGGTGTTGTACAGCTTGTGAATATAAGAAATATCCTTGTAACTCGTGTACGAATTTCGTACTTGATCTTTATGCCGCTGGTCGGTGGGTTTCCTCGTGTATTTTCTGTTTCCACCGCCCTTATATTCCGGCACTGCTCCATACTCACCTCATGTCACCCCTCACCAGCGCTAAGGACTTCGATGTTAAGTGCTGACCAAAATCTCTCACTTACTCACTCACTTTATCTTTGTATTGAATTCCGCTATAATTGTTAATATTGCATTCCATATATTCGCAACACAGTACGTTTTGAAAGTTTATTGAGTATATACGAAAGCTAAGCATTGAAAGTACTTTAGCCACACAGTATTTTTCGAAGTATGTGGCTTTCAAGTTTCAGGATACACAATATTTTATAGGTACTTCTTCCTCGCTGTTCCCGCTAGGAATATTAAATACATTTTATGGCCACTTAAATACGTGAAACTAAATGTACATATCATCCTTTCCCTAAATAAAATAAGTTCAATAAACTGGATTGACAATAAGGTATCGTTGCAGAATTTTTTAAACAAGGCAGATTGAACACATTCGGTACTATATCGTGATAAAAATTTACATTTTTGTTACACCTTATTAGTTCCCAGCCTATACTTTAAAAATACAATTTAAGTTAGTTTAACTAAAATTACTTTATTGGTTTCATAGGGGCATGTTTGAATAAATATATTTTTCGTTGCAACTTTAACATTTGCTAAGAAGTTACTCGTGTATTGATTACTTAAAAGTTTCCAAAATTTCTGAGAAAAATATAAGATTTTGACAAAATATTTCTAAGGTTAGTTCAACTACAGGTGAAAGAGATATTCAAGTTTATTATAAACGAGTTTGGCAAGGACATTTTTCGCGGTTTAGTGACTTATTTATAAGTAGGCCTAAGTGGTCTTATTCATTCCGACACTGAGAACTTCGGGTAAAAAACCGAATAATTTCGAAAGAAGACATATTCTCTATAAACGCACGCATGAAACTAACTTACCCCTTACCGATTCCAGCACTTTAACGGTGGGAAATTTTCCCCTCCAAAATAATAACGCTGAGACTTGAAACCTGTAATGTAGTATAAACAAACATAAGATGGATTCAAAACCAACACAAAATGTACGTATCTGTAAAAATATAAACACAAGTAGTGGATCCAAGCATTAACATCATTACGTAGTGCGCGTACTTACGTAACTGTGTTGGTCAACTTTCTACTTCTTACGTACGTACGCCGAGCGATGGTTGTAAATACATGTTTTAGTATTCGTAAGAACACATTTAATTTTAACAATATTTTCTAAATACTTCTTTTTGTGGTCAATAACTTTATTTGTTTTAATCCCAATCTGTTTATGTGCCATAAATTACTGCCGACAGTTTGCAGCCAACAAAAACTACTTTTGTGCACATCTAGATTCTATGGTGTTTTGAATCCAACCCAGAAAGCCTTATGTACAAGCGTACGTACTTTTATGTACGGTTGTGAATTCGGCTTTAGTAGACCTCTTGTTTAATGTGAGAGAATGTGTCACATTTCATTTCAACAGATGTCCTTGAACGTAAATATTATTTGTTTTCTATTAAAGGTGGTTCGCTATATATAGCAAGCACTTTTGATGATCCCTTTGACTAAGGAAATTATTAAAAAGTACAATTCATTGCCACTTTATACGTTAAATTTTGAGTACAGTACGATCTGTACACTTTGAAAGTTACTTAGGTTTCCTTGTTTACGTTAAATAGTGGAAGACAAATATACATTTTGTGTAAGGGAAACATTAACTAGGGCGCCCAAAGTGCTTATTTCATCCTAAACCATGTATACTAAGTACTTCCTTGTCACGGGTAAAACTCTGTCGACATCCTAAATATAATATATTTTGCTTAGTCCCCATTTTGGAAACGTGGCCTTTCAAAGATAATTTTCAAAGACCATGTAAGTTTTATGACATATAAGTACAGGGAAGCACGAAAAAATAGATAAATTTTCATAATATTCGTACCCACAAAGAAAAAATAAAGCTTTACAAAACATTTATTTTATTTGTTTGTCAGTGAGGTAAATTCAGTTCCATGATAAAATCAGTCGATTATTTCGTTGACTTTACTTAAAGAACCCGCGTAAATGGACAAAAAAACACACACATCACAGCCATTAACTGGATATATTCGTTTACAGTGTATTGGTTTTGAGGAGGATATTATATAAAACGAGTTTATTTTATTGTGACCAGTGCGCGGAAATTTCCATAAACCCGAACAGGAGTAGTTAACTTATTAAAATTGTTTATTTTACTGTTGCAACGTTAAAGTTATATAAGTGCTATTCTTCGCTATAGTTCCTCTACACTAGACGAAGAAACTAGCGAAAATATTGAAAATTTTTGGAACTTTTTTCAATAATAAGGTGTCAGTCAAAAATAAACAATTGCAAAGTTCTGGCTATAAAGTATTGTTTTGAAAAATACGTACCTTTTAAAAGTTATTTTAGTTTAATGCCATAAGTGAATACATTAGAGTAGTGTCTACACTATACAGTCATACATTCGTGCGTTAGCAAATGCATTAGTGACATGTAAATTTGCTGTAAACACTGCCGCATTGTTTCATTTCGTTAACAGACAAATGCAAGGTAAAGGCTGTTCTCGCCATTTAAAGTAGACTTTTTCAAGAATAAAAGAAGCACAAAATTACATTTTATTTTCGCCTTAGATATTAACTTTTCAGGACGGTGAAATATATGTTATGTTTACTATAGCGTTGACATGCTTATATTGACGTAGAGGGGTGCAAATTGGCTGAAAGGAAGAAAGTAACCAGTTGTTCAAAAGACCCCAATTTACCGAGAATAGCTTACAGCAACGACCACACCTGTGTTCAAACATCAGCTCTTGTCACGCCCACAGCCAGTCTAGCTGCCACTCACGCTTTTTTTAGCGCGGTTCTTTTAACGAAAAAGAAGTTTTTCCTCGCCTGCGGTGGGCGTGTCACATGCACACTTAGGGTAGTACTGAAGGCCGGTCTGCGAGGATCAATAATCTCAGTGGCATGTCGAGAAAACCTCGATAGAAGCCGTGTCAAGTTCCCGAATAGAGGCAGGAGATTTACGAGACGTCAGTAGCAGCCAGACTGCCTGTTGTTGTAAAACATCTATGTAAAGCATTTTTAACACTTGAGTTAGGGAGGCGTGTTACTGAGAGATCTATCCAGAAGTAGGCACATTGTATTGAAACTTGTTAAGATGTTGATGTTAAGACGGCTGCCTGGATGGTGCTCGAACTGCCTACAGCGTGTTCGGAGTTACGTTTTTTCTCAGAAACCAGTAAATGTTCGTCCACAATACTTATCTATGAAAAGAAAACACACTTCACGCTACTTGCTAATGTGACATTTAAGACACCACGCACATTCGAAGCACTATTTTGAAGTTCTCAAACCTGGCTAAAATCGCCTTTTTCTCGCGGTTGTTTTTATATGTAACGGATTTGTTCGGAATTGAAGTCCGCAAGTACAGTGGACTTTGCTACAGTGACGCGTGTAATAAAATGATAGGATCATAGCCTAAAGTCCCACAGTAAACACGTTACGGCGGGAAAACTGCGCGCGCGTTTACGACTTTGGCCGTAGAGGCGATATCACAATACATCTGCCGGCCGACGTCGCTCGTAGCGCCTTGTCGGATTTTCACCTCACACACAAACATACCCTTCACCAGGCGGCCGCCTTAAGAGAGTAGATTTCTGTTTAATGACTTTGTGGCTTTGCTTTACATGGTTCAATATTTCAGGTTATTAATGCAAGATTGTACTACATTGTTTAGGTTGGAAGGGGGCAACAGATTACGGGTTTAACTTACGTAATGTTATTTCTGGACATTGGAGTGACCATTGGATAACATAGACCTCACCGTTAGCTTGATGCCGGAGGCTGATGACGGGTGTATCGACTATCAACGGAAAGAACGTTGAGAGTCTCAACCGAACATCTTCCTGGTGAACTGGTGGCTGTTGGAAGCCTCTTAGAAATCATACCCCGTTTCCCTCGATGCACTCCGCTTCATTCCTGCACTTTAGTGTAGGTGGCGAGAATCTTCGAGGCCCTTTCCTTCTGCAATTTCTTACCTAATTGCTCCGTCGTTGCCGACTGTAACAGATAACTCTGTCTTCCAGGCGTGGCTCTTGTTATTAAAAACACAGTTTTACTGCATAAAGCGCATTCAGAACTTGGATGTTGCATATTTTAAGTGTGAACAGGCTACTTGATTTTTGTAGGTTACTGTGAAGCAAGTCTGCGATCTGCCTTTTGGAATTTTCACACGCGTGTTATGATGTGTACGTGGCGCACGGACGCTGTTGTGTTGTGGCGTACCATGTTTATTATGTTTTACGCGAAACTGTACAACTCATTTGGAAAACGTTAACCTGCGAAAAGATCATACATCTACAACTATGCTTCTATTAATTTTAAATTACAGCATGCATACAAAAAATATGATTATGAGGCCTCTAAATATGGCTAAAACTGTTTTATTAGACCGTTGTAACTTTAAGAATACCACGCGGATTCGTGAAACACAACTATAGATGCACGCGTTGGACATAATTAAAATCTTCCACATGTAAAGTTGCAGGGGCACCGTTTAAGGGTGTTCAAAAATGGTTTAAAATTAAATTTCATGAAATAGTACTAATATTGTAGAGGGAACTTGTGAATTAAGTTTTCTCTTACCAAATAATTTTAGCTCTTATGGTTTGCGAATAATAGTACTTAAATTTAAAATTTAAATGTTACGCTGCCATGCAAATTGTGAAAACCCATTGACTTACTAAAATGAAATATTTACAGGTGAAATAACATGGCATATGCTACGTTACCTTATACATTTATTAACTCACAACGTAATATTTTTAATCTAACAAAAGCCAAATGAAGGAAAAACGTAAAAAAATGAACTTAAATAAATAATGTTCACTGTGGCTTTTTCTAATAATACGTTACGTATCTTATTGCGTGTTATTTCACTATGAATTATTTCATAATTTTAAAAAATGAATTAGCTGGTGATACACTTTATCTCAAATTTTACGTCATAAAATAATAGGGTCACCGTATAATGTCTCACAGAGGAGAGTTATCAGCGAGAAAACTGCAAGCCAGTTATTAGAATTGTGCCTGGAGGTTAGCGTAAAGCGTGATGCGCATACTGTTATGCCCTTAGCTCATCGCACTTCTTAGACTCGAACGCTCAAAATACGTCCACCAAGGTGGCCACTTTTATTCCTCGTTGTCTTGCAACTAAAAAGATAGTAATACATGTAAGAATTGGTTTCTTTAACGTGTGTGTGTATATATATATATATATATATATATATATATATATATATATATATATATATATATATATATATATATATATATAGAGAGAGAGAGAGAGAGAGAGAGAGGCAGACAGAGAGAGAGAGGGAGTTATTAAAACTTGATAAGCGAATAAAAAATGAGTATTAGGGTTAAGAAGATCATTGTCATGGACAAAGTAAACCGGCTACGCCTATAAGTTGTATAGCTGCATTACTGTAATCCAATAACTCAGTATGTATACTGAGTATACACAGGATGAGGCACATAAAGTGTTAGCACTCAAACTAGTTATCATATCCACAAATGTTTCAGACAAAAGTTTCAGTTTTCGAGAAGGCCGTCGTACTGGGCAACACAATTTTTTTTATCGGTGGAGGTGCTGAAGCTACGTCAAAGTCAACCCACTTCGTTAAATGGAACAATGTATTTTTTTTTCGATGACATTAGTACCAATTTTAACCACGAATTCGATGACCTACAACACAAGGTCATTTATTCACGCACCCAAAGGTATCAGTTAGTCACGCATTATCGTTTAATGTGAGTACATCGGATCGCGAAAATGAACGATTTTCAAGAATCATTTGATATGTTGATGTTGTTGGGGGAATGCCGTTAAAACTACAGAAACGCCCAGGATTTGTATGAGGCTCGTTATCCGGGTAGGCAACAAAAATTGCACATGGTTTTTAAGCAATTAGCTGACCGTTTCTGTCGCTTCGGTACAGTGAAACAAACACAAGTTAGGCATGAATTAAATCAATTTGGCTGCTACCGTAGCTTTTGCTGCACTAAATCCATATACGAGCACCAGGCAAATGGAACGAGAGAGTGGAATTAGTCAGCGATATGCTTTAAGAATCTTACATCAACACAAGTTCTATCCGTATCGTATGTCATTGCATCAGAATTTGTACGGCTATGATTTCTTAAGTCGCTACAATTTTTGTAACTGTATTCGTAGACAAATGCGCATATAGGCCTATGTCTCCTTTTTTGGTCACGTACTCTTTACCGACGTATCTAACTTCACAAATATGGGAAATGTGAATAGGCATAACATGTATTATTAGGCAAATGAGAATCCTCGATGGGTGTGAACTGTACAATTTCAACTTCCATGGTTCGTTCAATGTTGGTGCGGCATTGTCGGCGATCACGTTATTGTTCCATATTTTTTGAAGGTCGCTTGACTGGGCAAGTTTGCGCAAACTTTCTACACAACGTACTGCCTCAATTACTGGAAGATGTGCCTTTGCATGTTCGCATGAACATGTGGATGAAACACAATGGTGCACCACCCTATTATGCTCTGTGTTAGAGACAAGAGATGAATGAGACTTTTCACGACAAGTGTGTAGGACGAGCCGGCCCTGGAGCTTGGCCACCTTGTTCGCCAGATCTAACACCACTAGATTCCTTTTTATTGGGTTTTGTCACAGAACGCGTAATGGCGGTAGCACGTACCAAGCCTAGCGACATGAAATAAATAATACGCCGAGCATGTACCGGAATAACACCACAAGTGTTGGCTGACGTCCGACGGTCTTTTCATCAGCGAGTTAACAATGGCTTACAAGTCGAGGGTCATCACTTAGAGCATCTTCTGTAGGTAGACCCGAACCAAGGTTAGTGGATCCTTTGAATGTGTGACTAAATGTATGCTGTATTCGCCGTCAATTCGGAACTATTATCATGGAAAAAAAATATACATGGTTCCATTTAACAAGGTTGAGCTTCAGCGCCTTCACCGATAAAAAAATAGGGTGGCCCAGTATGACGGCCTTCTCGAACACTGAAATTTCTGTTTGAGACATTTGTGGATATGATCACTAGTTTGAGTGGTGTTGCTCTGTAACACTTTATATGTCTCATCCTGTATACTAAGATGCATTTTATATGCGTGCCAGTGGCACCTTCATCGTGGTCTGTTTATAGTGTGTGAAAATTGTATACTGCTGTAGGCATACTGGACCCTTGAGTGCGTGACAGATTTTGGTCAGCGCTTAACATCGAGGTCTTCAGCGCTGGTGAAGAGTGACATGATGTGAGTATGGATCTGCGCCGGATTGAATTGGCGGTGGAAACAAGAGATCCCAGAGAAAACCCGCCGACCAACGGCATCGTCCGGCACGGTTTCCCACGTGCGAAAATCCGGGGACCGCTGGAGCCTTCATAAGTACGTTCTTCGTCACATATTGCTGATTTGGATGAAGGGAAAACTGGTATCTGAAAATACATTTATAGAACCCCATTTATTAATTAAATACCCGGTGAAAAATATTTTATATAGCTTTTTTAGAGAAAAACTACATCTCTAACACTGTATAAATGCAGCTTTTTTGTAGGCGCACACTCGAGCCACGTCATATTGCAACGGGTTCGTAGTTATTTCGGCTGAGCCCTCACGAAATGTCATCTTCAAAGTGAAGTTAAATTTCGTTCGAAATATCAGGATGTAGCAATTATCAGATTCTCGCCTAGTGCTTTGCAACCAATGATGTAGCCAGGATTTGTGTAAGGGGGAGTTGAATCTGAGAATTAAATAATGAACACCGATCACCCCTTTAAAGCGGGAGGGGAGAGGAAGGATCTGGGGGTTCTCCCCCGGGAATATTTGAATTACTATGTGCAAACTAGCCACGAGGGGCAAAAGGGGTTCTAACTTCTACCTTAACCTCCCCACCCCGCTGACTTTTTCTTAGTCCTAGTTTGCAACTGGCACAGTATGGTCCTATACCGGACAAAAAAGGTAACAAAAATACGCCTTCTCCTACACATTTAATATACTTTATTTCACATACGTAAGCAAATATATAAAAATACGGAGTTCTCATCCCTACCGAACATAAAATAAATTTAGGAACAAGACGAAATTTGGTTTATTCATACCAGTTATAAAAATGTGTTAGAGTAAAACTGAACTCGTTAGAAATAAAAAAACTATCAAGAAACATAAAAAAAACGTATTTTATATGTTTCAATAATTTTACGATAGCTTAGAGGTGTGGGGTGACATGATGTAAGTATGGAGCAGCGCCGGAATGAATGGGCAGGGGAAACGGGAGATCCCGAGAAAACCTACCGACCAACGGCATCGTCCGGCACGATTCCCACATGCGAAAAACCGAGGACCGACACCGTCGGGAATCGAACCCAGATTACCTTGGTGGAAGGCGAAAGGTCTGACCCCTCGGCCACCGCGGCACCCATGAACGTTAAAGGGAGGTCACATAGGACACGCTAGTTGATCATTCATCAACCTCGCATACACTGTCCGAGCAGGACTTCTTTACTTATTCTGAATCAAGCAAGCTAAATACAGCTTGCAGAAACCAGATATGTACTAAAAACAAAACAATCCACAATGTCATACTGATGGTTTCCGGCTTCTAGCCCGACAAACTAGCCCTACACACAAAAGCTAAGGTCTAATCAGGCACCGAACTGTTGACCACACACAGTTACAAACGAAGTAGAATGTTCTTCCAGAAACATGGTATTCAGAATTCAGATAGACACAGTTAAGTTCACTTAAGAAGAACAAGAAGCGGGCGTGATGGAACAGTGGCAAAATACTAGCTTCGAATTCGGAAGGATCCGGTTTCAATCCTCGGCTCCGGCCTTCCTGATTTCGGTTCGGCAGGGTTTTCTGAAATCACACCAGGTGAATGCTGCGATGATTCAGCAATTCATACCCTAACATACTCCTGTCCCCTTGCCCTTCCCATTGTGTCACACAACCTAGGTATTGTGCTATTTGAAGGAAAGTTGTAAAATAAAATAAATACCAAATTACACCCACACAACCAAGACCCTCTCGATTGATAATCGACACATTCACCTCCGATGTGCTGATGACTTGCTGAGGTTAACGATAATTTGGTCGGCTACTGTGGGTTGACCGTTACCTTGAAAACATATTTCCCAGCACATGCCACCCTGTAACACCCGTCTTCCACCACAGTGATCCAGGCTAGATTCTCGGCGAGGTCGTTAGCTATTTTCAAACGTGAGGAATGTCACATACGTTTTTGCTAGCAAGGGCATTTTCCCAGGGCGCTCTCGTTTTCCTGCTCTCGCGTCCCACCGTTGCTCCACTGTATACACATATCGTCACATACTATCAAGACCTAGATGTTAAACGCCCTCCGTATCTCTCCAGTAATCTGCATGCTTCTAGCCAGCATCCTTTTACGAATGCGTAGTTTTAAGAGGTCTTTATAATTCCTTTTCTATTTACTCTGTAGCAATTTTGCTATCAATGTTTTTCCTCTATAGTGATAGTTTTATGCCTCGTGAATTATAAATGCCATTCATTTCTTAGCCCAACCAAGAACTTGACGCTGTCTGAAAGAGTTTTAGAGAGTAGTTTCTAGTTTCTGTAAATATTGTATATACATACTACGGCTATACTTAGCTAATTACCATCAACCCGTTATTTTGGTGTGCAACACAGCCAATATTCATTTCAGAACTGAATGTGATAACAATAATAACGAAGCGTTATATATTTCATGCCATTCCAATTGTATTGTGCATGACAATTAAGGAAATCTCATTTAATTTTCTAATAAATTGAGCATTGAAATATGAGCGAAGAAATTATCGACTTCGTAAATAATATCGACGGTGCTAGATAGCAACTTCGCATGTTAAAAAATATGCAATTTTACACGAAATTAAAGAAACATATTCGAAGTTTAGAGAAAACACCAAATGACAGTTTAATACTGCGCTAATTATTTATATATGTAGCTAACCATTTGAACAAAATCATACTTAACCGATGTACAAAGTTAGAAATGGCCTACGTGGTTGTTGTGCTGCCAGAAAGTTTATTTTAAAGTTTGTTGCATTAGACATAAGAGTTTGTTGCGTAAAATTAGTGGATTTTGTTTTGAATTTAGTTGTAATGCAATAAATCAAAATTAGTATGGTATTTTATTGTAACTTGATACCAAAACCAGTTTGGAAAAAGCAATGAAAAAATATAATAAATTGCCCACAAATGATCCCTATTGAACATCACTAATTACATATTATGGAATTGCAAAGTAATATTTTTGAGATTAATGTAATTACAAGCACAGCATAGGACGTTATTAACTGTCTATAAATACATCACAATATAAAATATTTTCTGAGAAATTAATTATCTATGAGTTTACCTATACACAACTATGGCTTAGGTATTTGCATTGCATTCTTTGTGAAAGGTGTCTTCATTTTTAATCGTGCCATGGTGAGGAAGATCATGATAAAACTTGTGGACGTGCTGAGAAACAACCAGTTTGAGTTCTTGAAGATGCTGCCGCTTAATGTGCGTTAAATTCGGCCCATTATTGTACAATAGATAGTTTTCTTCCATTAGGGTGGATCTTGCAATGGCGATGGAAACTGCAGTTTGTAAGATATATCTTTTGGTGTGTAAATAAGTTGAACAACAGAGTTGGACGATTTTTGAAATTGCCAGGTCTCTTAGAGGAATAAGAACTTTGGCCCACATAAGTTTATTCGGAAAACTACTCACACACGTTTCACGCGCGCGTACCCATTAGGCTTCTCTTTCAGGAATTTCAAAATTCTTAAAGATTTCGTGGGTGATACATTTTTTAGTCCATGGAAATGTGTGATCTTTGAATGATTCTTGCAATGGGTTTGTATTATGAACATAAGTTTTTTGGACATGCGGAATTGCGGGCGAATATTGCTGTATTACAGAAAATACCACAACAAAACAAAAACAAAAAAAAACCAGTAAGCTGTAGAAAACAGCACAAAACAAACAGATAATTCCTGAAAGGAATTTATTCATATCCCATAAGACGACACAAGGAAAAGAACAGATATGAACTACACGAAATTAATTCCTAAGTCGAATGTAGTTGACTGGAGAAGGACGACACACAAAAGAACAACAAAAGACAGATGAAAATATAATAAAAAAACAACAAAAATCGGGTGTGCGTAAAGGACACCAAATGGATGAACGACGACAACAGAAATGGCGAGATACACGAATGGATGTGAACATAGACAAGATACAGCATAGACAAAATAACAGACAGTAAATGGTATGCTTCTCAAGACGACAACAGATGCGACGTTTCGGGAACTGGTATCTGTTCCCGTCTTCAGGCACATATATAGACTGAGGAACTCTAGCAGACTGACATTCGCCCGAAATGGCGTACGTCGAAAAAACTTTTATGTTCATGGAAATAGTTTTATTTTGCCTCCTGTATCAATTTCAAGTAATCGTGAGGGTGATATATTTCTCGGTTCTCCAGTATGCGTTCAGTTGATGCATGGATAGAGTCGGCACCCTTCTGTGTATGACCATTTTAAATATACTTTTGTTCGTTTAAAATGTTTATTTGCTAGCAAGATGTAGGAATGCAGTAGGTTTTTCTTGTTTTGATAAACACATCCATCAGACTCCAATTTGATGCACTTAGGTTTGAATTTTTACCATGCTGCTATTTCGACTTTAAGGTATTCTACCACACAAACTGTGAATTCGGTAGCCTCTATCACCCCTTCAGATACATTAGCTACTTCAGTAATAGCAAACTTTTCTTGTGTCGAGGGTAAAATAAGTATGGTTTTGACAACAGAGTATGGTTTTATTGTACTAAGAAGACACGTGGGTAACAGTTTAAACTTGTTGTAGATTGACTGTGGAGACATTACACTCGCCCTGGCTTCGTTTCATTCATAGATTTTTTTTTGATCGGTTGTAGTCCTTGTATTTTTCTTTTGATATGTGTCCAAGTTATTGTACGCAACATCGTAAATGTGAATCGGTAAAGTGGAATTTTGTTTTTAGTTTGGTAGTTTCTGTGTATTATTTACACAACTATTGCCCTGATACGGAGTTCTAGATACATTTTAATATTAGCCTTCCCACAGTACTGTGATTCCGTTTATGGTAGCTATTTGATGTAATCTACTGCAAAGAGATTTTTCCATGTTTCATTTTCCTTTGGTTGGTATTGGTTGAATCAAACTTCTTCATGCAACAGGGATAGTTCGTACACAGTGTAAGCTTGTTAAACACTCGCGTGAAAAATATGAACTTCGCAATAGCGCAGTCATGAAGCAGGACACTGCAGGTGAGACACATGTGACAGTGAAACTTGATGATAGTGTTTATCCTGTAGAAGAAAGCGAATATGCGAATAAAATACAATTTGATGTAATCGCTGAAGATGGAGGTTAAGAAGACAAGGCAGATGAAGACTATCCGACCATTCTCACGAATCTCCCCAGTGAAGTGACAACTAGGGGCGATACAGAGATGACGGAAGTTCAACACATCGGTTATGAATTTTCCGATTATCCTAATGAACAAGCGGATAGACTCAGACTTTTGATTTTTATGTGAGAATCTGGAAATTTTTCCCATGTACATGAATACTTTATATAGTTCAAGAATTGAAAAAAAAGTTCATTAAAATAAATTAAGTGAATTTTCCTAATTGTGTGTGTAACATATGAAGAATAGATATACAGAAATTTACGAATGTTTTCCTTTGTTTGTACATTGGTACAGTTATAATAATACTGCAGGGTGTGATGACAGTGCATAGCTACCTCTCTGCACTATAAAACACTTAGACATATAGTGAAACCACTCATTGGTGTCCTGACGGTTAGTATCCGGATGGAATATAACCTGATAGAAGGTATACAGAGGGTTAGTATCGTGAAAAGTATCATGAAGTATAGTACCACGAATAGTATCCTGAAATAGTATGCTGAATGGTATCCTAGATAGTATCCTGAATATTTTCCTGAATATTATCCTGAAGTAAAGAGTCCTGAATAATATCCTGATATATAGTGCCCTGAATAGTATCCTCGACAGTATCTTCAATAGTTTCCTGAAATATAATGTCCCGAAGTTTAGTATCCTGAAGTATGGTATCCCGAATAGTATATTGAATGTTGGCATCCTGAATAAGTTCCTGAAGTATGGAATTCTGGATAGAATCCTTAAGTAAAGTATCTTGAAGTATAGTTGTACCCTGAATAAGATCCTGTAGTATATATCCCGGATAGTAAGCTTAAGTATATTATCATGAAGTATACTACCCTGAATGGGATCCTATAATAGTATCCTGAATGATAGTAACCTGACATATTTTGCAATCTGTTCGCCTATGTTCGTCACAACTTCGACCACAACGACGAACTGTTCGCCCGTGTTCGCTACCATTTCGGCCACGACTTGTTCGCTCATGTTGGCCACCACTTCGGCTGCAACGAGATGATCGCGAAAGTTTGCCACCACTTCGACTACGATGTGATGTTCGCCAACGTTTGCGACCAGTTTGGCAGAGACAACAGCATCTTTGTTAGTGACTGCGAGTACTTCGTACTTGGTGACATGCTGATTCTTGGTCTTGGTGAGCACTTCGTTTTCACCCTGCAGCTTTCTTGAGAATGCCGGCATCATCTTAAGCTGAGTCATGGAATCATTGGTACCACTTTTGCTACAAGGATTTTATTTTCAAGTTGGCATAACGACAGCAGGAAGCTGATGTGTGTTCAAACGCAATGTTTTATGGTGTAAATAATATATGCCTAATCGGACATTGCATGGTTATGGATGAAACTAATTTTATGGAAATTGTATACATTTGCGAGGATCCCTATGTTTACATATAGATGGCTTAGAATGAAAATCTCGTAACTTCAACTCTGACATTGTCTCAAATAGTTAGCACAAAATAGTAACCAACAAATTGAAATTTGCCTAATACCATAATTTAAATAAGGCGATTTTAATTTCTTGCTTGCAAAATAAAAGTTTTGAATAATGTTGAAAAGTTTAGTTCTTCCCATCCAAATTCTACAATATTTAAAATTTTGTAGTTATGGGGTTTTCATTCTAAGCCATCGAATGTAGTAGTATGTTGATTATAAACTGTAATTAATAATAAAATTTATTTTTAACCCTGTGTGTCTGCATATGTTTTGTAAGTTGGAAAATAATATATCAGCGAATTGTTGGCAGCGTGGTCATAAGATACATAACATAACAGTCTAGGAACTAGGATAGGAATCAGCCATGGTCTATCTCATGGACCTGTCCCTGAATTCGACCAAAGGCATTTATATATAATACTTGTAGGAAACTGTAATCACGATGGTTGGAACTGGGAATTGAAACTGGGCGTTCACGAATACGAGTCCAATATATAACCATTGCATCACCTCGATTGTTTAAGTTGAAAAGAAAATGTGTGAAGTACGTGAGAACAGAATTGGAATATGAAAGCGCCGATTCAGGCATAATATTCATGGTTTATAATTGAAGTTAAACATAATACAAGAAAAGCTGGAGATTATTTACTGTTTTCATTATATAATGTGGTAAAGCATAGTGCACACGGATGATACATAAATGAAATAATGCATGCATGATTGAACGTTGCGTGTGAATATTCTTAAGTTGAGAAAGACAGAACGTTAGTGTACGAAGGCAGTGTGCATGTAGTGTGTGCGTGCGATATGTATGCACAAGTAAAGACGAAGTCAATGTGACTAGACCTGTATGTTAGTATAGATATATTGCATAAAGTTTGGCTAGCATGATTTGTATAACACATTTAATGTGACAGCTAAGCTACCTCCTTAAATGGGTAGGGGGCGTAAAACAACCCTCCCCCATAGTATTATCAGATTTTAGCTATAGCATTTGTTCAAATTGTATTATCAAAATTTCTCTTCGACAAAGCATATGATATACCCTTGGTAAACTGCTTGACAAAAAATTAATGGAATATTTCATAAAATTGTCATCCAGAATCATTGCAAGAGATTATAAGTTAACTTTCAAGAATTCTCATGTAACGATTATGCATAACAAATTAGTGAAGGATTCCATTTTTATTTACTTCAAGTAGTTTACCAAAAATATATCCAATGTTTTGTCAAAGAGACATTTTTGATAATACAATTTGAATAAATGTTATGGCTCAAAAACTAAAAATACAATAAAATTTTCTAACACTCCCCTATAAGCTGTGAATCGAAGGGACAGGGAAGCAAATGTTCGTTAAGTACTACACTACTGCACATACCTAGTTTCGTTTAGATCTTACGTGTAATGTTCGTGGTGTTTACGACTTAGTTCGGAACTTTAAGCTATGAGACAATTATTTTTATACGCGAAAAATATGTACCAAAAACATTGTAAAACGCTTGGTTACAATCTGTGCAGTATAATTTAAGGTGTAGCTATGCGAATTGGTTATCTTTGGCAGTAATTTAAGGTATAGATATAATAAGTTCTAGTGCTTGCACTCAAAAAAATTATTTACAAGTATTATCTTTGTACTTTTACTAATCCTTATGAAAGTACAAATATTTCCTTTGTAAAATCATTAGTTTATAAAGTTACAAAGGAAAACTTTGTAATACTACAAAGGAAATCATTGTACACATATATCGACAGTTCGTGCACTGTAATTTTTTTGTAAAGTATGACAAGGCACTTCTTTTTGTAATTATACAAACTTTTGTAAATGTAAAAAAAAATTTTCCTTGTAAAATTATTAGTTTATAATGTTAAAAGTAGTTTGACTGCTAAAAAAACTTAGAAAAATGTGTAGTCTACCAAAATTGTTTATGCAAAGATCACAACCTCTAGCAAGCATTTTCTGGAATAAAGTACATTTTATATTAATTAGGTGCTTTAAAATAAACAATTATTACTGATATGTACATTGAATGTATAGAAATAAATAAAGAGTGAACAGTACATAAGTCACGGTGGCCTAGGGGTAAGATGCGTGGAAACTAACTGAAGAGAGAGAGAGATAGAGAAAGTGGTTGGCACCTCCAATTTTTTTTTATCTTAAAAATAATTTCATGTAAACGTCCTTTGTTAAAAAATTATTTGATAAATAAATTCAGTGATATTTATGAAGTACAATGAGCTTTTAAATGTATTTTTTCCTAACTGAAATTACTACTGCAAGACCTATTCCTTGTAATTTTACATAAATATGACTTGTATTTTATTACAAGGAAAACCATTGTAGTTTTACAAGGGATTTATTTGGCAACTGGGTTTCCAAAGATTTTCTTTGTAAGAATACAAAAATTTTTTTACAGAGTGTGGTCGCTTCGAGAGTGTCATTTGTACTTCTCAGAACCACGTTTTCGTATGCTGGGTAAGGTAAGTGGCTTTTACGTCCTGTCGACAGTGAGGTCGTTACAGAAGGTGACACACAACTTGTCACAGAGAGAGGAGCTGAGAGATCAGTCGGTCAAGGCCTTTGTTAAGAAACCATTCCAGTATTCGCTTGAAGCTATTTAGGGAAACCATTGAAAACCGAAATCAGGATGGCCGGAACAGGAGATCGAACCCGGGTCGTCCCAAAAATGAGTCCAACATGTTAGCGTTGCGACACCTTGCTCGGTTGCGTATGTTGGGAACATGTTCGTAACAGTGCGTGTAAAACACGTATTTCTTACGTACTGCAATTTAGTCAACAAGTAGGTAGACAAAGAACCCTGGCTGCTGTTGACGTTCACACACTGACGTGGCTTTGGTGATGGAGAAGATGGCCTGGGGATTGCAAGGTAACATGTCAGCAGTATCAAGGTGTCAAGTGTCACTTTGCGGTCTGACGCGTCTTCGGAGTCCGCACATGCAGGCTGAGAACTGAGGACACTCCTCTACCATATATCAGAAAGTACGTGAGTGAAAATCTTCGATGTTTCAAATACTCGTTTCAGGGTAATGCGTATGCATTTCAACTAGTTCACACACGGAACTACATGTGCTTATTTTGCAATCGTCGAGAAAATGTTACATTTTTATTGTTAATAATCATAAAAATACATAAATGCTGTTGCATTATAATGTAAAGTTATCATGACATTTCCTGACTTAACAAGTACTAAGTGAGGCCATAACATACTCAGTGAATCCTCAATTTGCTGCGCAAAAAAAAAAATGCGTCATTTGTCCTTTTCGTGAAGACAGTCAAAAATAAGCATTTTGAGTTTGCGAAGTTGAGAAAAAAAGGGAGATTTTTAAGGGAAAAGGACATTTTGAAGAATATTAGGAAAAGCTTTGACAAATTTGAGGAGAAATGGGTAAATTTTAAAGGGGAAAAGGGACATTTTGGCAGAAAATAGGCGACCGTTACGTCATCGATGTAAAAGTTCAAATGCCAACCGAAGTCACCCACACCCACTACCTAACACTATCTCGCTCGGACATACTTTTCTATTCTACTCTGAGAGGATCTGCACTTTTTTACTTGTGAATATTTCATGACGTTGAGACATTTCAGGTGTAATTATCTCAGCATTGGCCTGTTCAGAAACCCAAATTACTGGAATGTCTAAAGGATGATTGTCAGTTAAAAGGTTTAACTCACTGGCATCTATCATTACAGTGGCTGAATTGGTGGCTGCGGCTAGCATATCATCTTCACTGCCTACAAAACTTGAAGTTAAATGTCCAAAACCCATTTGTAAAAGTTTCCTCAGAAGATTCTGTATCCTTTGCAGGCTCGTAATTATTCGTTGTGTTCTATTCTTAAAATACTTCATTTGAGAAAGGACAGTGACTTGTAAATATCTTTTTTTTTGTTACGCTACATCCGTACAATAAAACAAATACAACAACCTACAAAAGAGAATGTTGTATCCAACTATAGAGTGCAATGATGTTACAGTAAATTGACCATACATCCGCATGTACCTTAAAATCGTGATGAATCACTCTGTGGGCTTCGCAAAATTGGGAAGGATCAGTACATATAGTTCCCTAGCTTATCAACAGAGAGAAGGAGTGTATAGTTTCACTAATAAGAGCCAAATATATAAAATATAAGATGGAAATTTAAATATTTAGCATATTTCTCTTACTGAAGTTAGAAGTCTTAGTATCACGAAATAGGGTAGGTGTACCATATTAACAACTTCTACCTTAGTATGTAGTCACTTATACATAAACGAGAATGTAAATTTCAATACAAATTACGATACAGAATAGCGTTTAAAAATATAAGTTACTGGTACTTCATTTTTCTTGAAAACTGCTTATAAAGATAAACGAAAGGCAATTTTAAAGTAGGGCAAACTGTCGTAAAACTTAACTTATGAACTTTTTGGAACACATTAGTGCCAACTATATGTTCGTAGATGTGTAAAACTCTACCGAAAGACTTCTATGGGGTTGTCTTTTTTCATGGTTCAAACTTTAAATATTTACATACTTGGTAGTGTACGTGGCATGCATAAAACGTCCGTCGCAGGAAATCCCTTACATCTAGAAAGAGGCGTAGCTGAATCTTCCATACATTCGTTTTGGTATTAAATGTGTGTATACAGGATGGCCAAGAATAAGTGTTACAAATTGATAGGGATGGTAGATGTGCATGTTTGGAACATATTTGATTAAGGAACCCATGTCCGGAAATGCATCCTTATACCTGCAATGGTGCACCAAAGTAACAGGGGTAGGCAGGTAACCTGGCGACAACAAGCCAGTGAAAACATCTGTTGTGTTGTGTTATGTACTACCCGCTTTGA
>PNEQ01095651.1:0-11633 GCA_003012365.1 Medauroidea extradentata | reverse complement strand
GAATATTTTAATAGTGACCGTTATAATCCGTGATTGTTATCTCTTTGTTACTGTAATTATTTTGTAAATAAATTCAAATGCTAAATAATACGTTTCAAAAGTACAAAGTTTAACGTGTTCTTGTTATAGCCATGGTAAATCGGCAGCGCTCATCATGCCTTCATTTGTTTTTAGTGTCGCGCGGGTCGGCGAATAATAATAAGCAGTGACTTACCTGACACCATCTTGGGACACGGCGCAAACACGTCTAGGAATACGCTCTGCGAGTAAGGTCTCTGCCGTTGCTTCTCTGGCGCCTGAGATGGTAGTGCTTATGTAGACCCTAACTTTTTGTTTAGGAATACCGGCCTAGATTAGGTGTTTTTTTTACCTAAATAAAACTTCATTTCAATAGTTATGAAATAAAAAAAATTCATCCTTCTAACTTTTACGGTTTCCAAATAACATGCAATTGTAAATTTCATGTTTTGTAAGTTTTTAATTATTTTCAGACATTTACCAGATTTTTGAGTGGCCATATCTCTGCAAATAAATTTTTTGGGTAAAATGCTTTTAGCATCTTTCTTTCTGTTTGTATGACTAACATATATATTTTTTTCAGCAAAATTTGAGATGGTCAACCGACACATTTTGCTGTGAGCTGCCTGAATTGACATGGAAACTGTCTGAAGCAGGCATGCGAGAGGCATGGGAGAGTGCGTCAAGGAGAGACTGGATGAAGGTTATGACTTTCTTACAATTTTCAAACCTAATGCTGGCCTAGACAGCGTTGCAGAAGATGTTAGTATATTAACTAGGGTTTTTTGTAAATCAGACCAGTTGTCATTGTGGGATGATTGGGTAGCCTGGACTTCCAAACATTATGTTTGACAGAAGCTCATTTAACAGAACAGATTGTAAAGCAAACAAAAATTCCTGGTTATTCCCTCTGTTCTAGTTATTGTAGAACAAGCATGACTAAGGGGACCTCACCCTAACCAAAGCAGTGCAAATAAGCAAGGCAGCTGAACAAACACGTCTGCAACTCAAATCTATTGAGGGTGAACAAGTTGTACAAGAGGTCCACGGTGCTGCTTACAACGGTGAAGTGGTACACTACGGAGCTTCGCGGCAGTCAAGAAATAGTAATTTTCTGCGACAAGAAAGAAGTGATCGCCAGCATTCGGTACCTACAGATCGAGACTGGCTACCTAATCATTTGCCACCACAGCAGCGGATTCATGAAAGGAAGAAGTTCGAGGGTAAAGTTGGTTTGAGATATCAAAACAATCACCAAACACAGGGTATGTCTCAACATTTGAATACTCATCATAAATTTCTCACCCGAGCTTCAGAAAATACGTGTGGAAAATGTGGATTAAACCAAGAGAAATGCAAGTATCCTGTCCGTGGTGTTATGTGCCGCAAATGTGACAAATTAAACAATTACGCTAGGATGTGCCAGTCTAAACAGTATGTACAGCAGGTATCAAGGGAGGTAGAGTCACATGCAGATACAAGTGTCTCTGGGCCACCAGGTCTAGTGTTAGGTTGTATTATATGGGAGGAATTTAGAGTACCAGACTGTATATGTGTGAATGGCTCTAGTGCTGTCTCTAATAATGTATGTTCCTGCAGCAGTGTAGACTGTAAATAGCGATATGTCTTCAAAATTCTTAGTGATAATTCAAACAATAAATGTGTCCATAATGGCTACCGAAAGCCTAGCTGAAACAGATATAAATTCAGTTTATAATAAACATCAGGTTAGTGATAATGATGAACTGGCTACTGAATGGTTTTGTAAACTTAAAGTAAAAGAGCCTGATAGCTATACCAAATTTAAGATAGATACTGGGGCACAGGTAAATGTTATTCCTGGAAGGATTTCTAGGAATTACACTTGAGAAATGATGCACTGCATGCAACAAATACCAAATTGAAAACATATTCAGGTACTGACATAAAAGTGCTGGGGAAATGTTATTTGTGTTGTAGGAAAGGGGACAGTGCTCCTCCAAAGGTTTTGGAGTTTCACGTAACATACATAAATAGTTCTCCACCAATTATTGGGCTAGTCACAATTAGGGAATACTGAATAGGGTTGATGAAGTTCGGTTGGCTAAAACCCCGAAAACTATGCAGGCTATAGTACAGAAATTTGCCGATGTGTTTGAAGGACTAGGTAACATTAAGGTAAAGCCCTGTGAATTAAAATTAAAGCCTGACTATCAGCGACATATGTGTGGGTTTAGACGTATGCCATTTTCGTTGCGTGCTGAAATGAAAGAGGAACTGGATAGGATGCTTGAAATGGGAGTGTTAAAGGTCAACGAACCTACAGAATGGCTGAATCCAATAGTAGTAGTCAGGAAACATAATGGAGATATTAGATTGTGTATAGATCCTCAACCTTTGAATGCCGCTATACAAAGAGAATATCACAGGTTACCCACGTTTGAGGATGTGTCTGTGAAGTTGCAGAAAGCTGAATATTTTAGTACTCTAGATGCCAATAGGGGAATCTGGCAAATACAGCTATGTGAGGAGAGTTCTAAGTTCACCACCTTTCTCACTCCTACCTATGGTCGCATGAGATTTACTAGACTGCCATATGGTCTCTCATGTGCGCCTGAAATTTTTCACAAAATTATTATTAATTTGTTCAGTTGACATTCTTGGAGTAGAAATATACACTGATGATATAATTGTGCATGGTACTGATCTACAAGAGCATGATGAGATTATACAAAAAGTCTTGGTGAGGGCACAAGAATAGAATGTAACATTCAATGGAAACAAGGGTCAGTTTGGGGTAAGTGAGGTTGAAGCACCCTGCAAGGTGCTTAGTATATATTTAACTCGGCCCCGTAATTTAGTAATATGTAAGAGCTAGGACTACCTTGTTTTTGCCCAAGGGGTAATTTAAATCCAGTATTGTGAGCCGTGTTGCCATAAAACTAAAGATTTAGAGACGTTTATATTAACTGTTTTTGTATGTATATATTCACGCCCGCCATAACAAATGTAAACCAACAGATGGACGGTATGCAAACAATGCAAGGCGGCAAATTATGAACTTTGGAGAGAGAAAATGTGTATATAGTTATTGTAAACATAATATTATTGACTTTGTGTGCTTTGTTTATTATCTTTTGGCAACACTGACATCTTCACGGCCCCGCGGGAAAGTTTTAATAGAGTCACATATTTTTTGGTCGAGTGTGGGAGATTTGTAGGTGTTGGAGTGGTGCGCCTGCTAGCCAGCAGACGGCCTCCTCTCCAGCGGCGGCCATTTTCACCACCCACTAACGGTACTTTAAGCCCCCCTTCAGGGGTATATAAGGCCGGCGCTAGCCTAGCCAAATCGTAAGTCTAGGGCTCGGGCCTCCTCCCCGAGCAAGGCTAGGCACCACCCCCAAACTCGAAAGGGAGCCTAAACCCGCCTACCCATCCTCTATATAGGTTGCTTCTTGAGAAGGGAGCCTAAACCTGGTCCTACCCTACTCTTGTGCCGAAAGCGCAATTCGTTAAGGAGACAAGCCCTAGCCATGTGGGCAGTATAAGGGAATGCACCCTACCACGAGTTTAACTAGTCGCTACGAGGCGCACATTTATGACCGCTGGATGCAGAAGTTGAGTCAAGTCTATAAGAGTTCTGGGGCTCCGTGTATAAGTGACCACGCAGTTGAGGATAGTGAACATTGTGTAAATCAGTAGTGTATAAAGACCTGTGTGTAAAGCAGAATTGTATTAACAAGTGTAAAAACCCATATTGTATTGGCCAGTGTAAAAACACTGATTGAGCAAGAATATATAGAGTAGGATGGGGTAAATCGGTGATGGGATAAATTGGAGGGCAAATTTGTAAAAAATGTTTAGCAACATTTGTTTTGTACTGACAATAATTAAAAATATACCAAAATATAGCATATAGATTTGATAATTTAAAAAAAAATTTGTCTGTTAAAATATGCAGTAATATAACAAACAATAAAAATATATAAACTTGTGTACGTGTTTTGTTGATGACTCCGAATTAAAATTATAATTAGTTTTTCTACTATTAAAAATATTGTAAACGACATAGATATGCACAAAATTGGGCAAAACTTATATAATGTGACAATTAATGTTCTGAGCTACATATTATGTATGTATTACATTTCAAATATGAAAAGGTGAATTTGGGTGGAAGGGTAAAATTGTGACCTCCAAACTACCCCAATGTAGGAAAATTGGTGGAATAATTATTTTTTTCAGTTACGCCTATGTTTGCATAAAGTAAGTTTCAGAAATGTCAAAACCAACTGGTTTACGCTATTCACATTGTTTCTGCAACTGTATTTTTAAAATTAGTAAGTACCACCATATTACCCCATCTTGAGGGAAATTGGAGGTACAACTTAAAGCATGACTTCATCGTTATTTTGATTACCCATAGTGCTCTTAACTTGTAAAGTGAATGCGTCCGAACGAAGTGGTAAGCCTAAATATACATTTTAAATAAAATAGGCCCTACTAACCTCAATTAGCGAAGTTTTTGTGTTTGCCAAATTGTATGTTGGCAACATTACTGATGTCTTTGTTTATTCTACAGGTTAAGTAGAAAAAGGTCTTATGAAGAGAAGCATTATTAGTGTGTGAACGGTTTCAAACAGAATGCTGCGTACGTATGTAAAGAAATGCAATGTACAATATCAATTTGAAGATCTTCGAGCTGCAGTAGACTCTGTTAAAGATGGAATGAGTATTTATCAAGCAGCTAAATCGTATGTGACTGAAAGTACAATTCGGAATCGTACCAAAAATAGGACAGCTAGTGAAGTGAAAGGACCTGGAAGAAATCAGTTTAATACCCAAGTACATTGAAGATGAATTAGCCTTACACATTACATTTCTTAGTGACATCCAAAAACCATTGACGAGGTCAGAAATATTACATATAGTTCAAGATTACTTCACAACCAACAAGCTTAAAAATCCATTTTCGCAAGGGAACAGTGGACCTGGTAGAGAATGGTTGATGAATTTTCTCAAGAGACACCCTGCAATAAAAGACAGGAAGGCCCAGCCACTTCAAGAAGCCAGTGCTCAATGTGCTACTGTTGAAACAATGAAAAATTTTTTTGATATGCTAAAAAAGCATGTAGAAAAATTGGGCATCAAAAATCCAGCGCAAATCATTAATTTAGACGAGACAGGATATGCATCAAACATAGGAACAACTGTGTTGGCCAAAAAAGGTACCAGGTGTGTCTCACTAATCCAAGGAGGCTCAAGGAAAGAGACTTTCAGTTGTGAAAACAGTTTCTGCTAATGGTCATGTTTTCCCCCCTTGTATTAATTACAAAAGTAAATATTTATATGATGTATGGTGCTGCAATGGCCCCGAAGGCACAGCATATGTGTCATCTGATAATGGCTGGCAAGACAAACGAACGTTCCAATGTTATTTTGCCAAGCTCATTGAGTGGACTGAGGATGGCAGAAACCCATCTTATTGATATATGATGGTCATAAGCGCCATATTCAGCTAAGCATTAGCAAGACGGCATTAAAAAACAATATTCATATTCTGTTACTGCCAGCACACACTTCCAATAAAATGCAACCACTTGATATAGAAGTTTTTGCACCTGCTAAGAAAGTGTGGATGAAACTTAAAAGAGAGCACAGGAAAAGATCATCTCAGAAATCAATAAACAAGGAGATATTTCCTTCATTTATGAAAAAAATGAGAGAACAAGGTGCTGCCCCAGCAGCTAACATCATAGTCTTTTAAGTTGTCAAACAAAACAAGGAAAGTCTCACTTAATTGAATTTCAAGTGACCAATGTACAAAAATCTCCACCCATATTAGGGCTGTCTGCCATACAGCAATTAGTCCAGTCACTTTAGACGAAATTCGACCAGAACCTTACGAAAAATAGTGTCAAGGTGTAAATTGGCAGAGTTGTTCAACTTTATGCCCTGAACAACATATCAAAAGTCCCCAACTCTCCCCTGTCTGCTTCCTGGAATTCCAGGGGGTTAAACATCTGAAACACTGGAGATGTGCGAGTTACCACTGGAACTGCTGTTATTCATAAACTGCTAAAGCTATAAAGTTTAAATAGGTCTCAAATTGAAGATAAAAGTGTGGACTTTATTTATGATTTAACAACATTGTAACTTTATACCATTCAGTGGCGTACGAAGCGACTAAAACTCAAAAAGTTAAAAAAAAAAAATGACAATTTTTGTTTATATTTTTATTCTAGATACGTAAATACCACAGATGTCGTAAAATACTTTAAATAAAACTTTTTAAGCGTACTTTTAGCTTTCCATTGGTATCCTTGCAATGTATGTGTGACAAATGGTCATGGAGATATGCATGTTTAAGTGACGTGCTGCACAAAGCTATGGAAGGAATATGTGACAGTGAAAGTCTGCATGGCAAAAATAAATAAGACTTATTTACTACTGCAGTCATGGAGAATAAAGTTTGTATAGTGTGTGGCTTCTCGCTGAAAGACACTGACTCTGTGACCATTGGTGAAAAAGCAGCAGCATCACTTAGAGAAGCAAGCAAACAAAGAAACGATGATTTGAAAGACGTCTTCACTAGTGGTTTAGTCCTTCACATTTCTTGCAGGAAAAGCTACATTCGCCCAAGCAGCATTATAAAATCATTAAAAAGGACACACTCAGTTTCTGAGGGCGACGAAGATAATGGTGGTATATCTGCACTGCGCTCATCTTGTAAATATTTTGACATTAAAAAACAATGTTTCCTTTGTGGTGAGGTTGCTAATAAGGAAGCTGAGATCAAAAAGAAGTTGGAGCACCGAGAACAGCATTCGTGATGCATCCACAATCGAGTTGCTTCAAAATGTGCTGAAACATGCTCGTCACAGAGGAAATGATTGGGAAAATGAAGTTGAAACCAGGCTGAACACCACACATGATCTAGTAGCCGCTGAAGCTAAGTACCATGCTAAATGCCACTTGAAATTTTTCATGGGCAAGGAACTGCACTCAACTCAATCTACAAAACGTGGCCGTCCCCGTACTGCTGACCAAAGTGAAGATTTCAAATCTTTGTGTCAGTTTCTGGAAGACAGTGATGAGTGCCAGTTCAGTCTGGCCGACCTTTGGAATAAAATCAATGAGGGGTAAGAAAAGTATCCAAAACCCTGGCTAAAAGACAACCTCAGTGCATATTTTGGGAGTTTGATCAATTTTGTTGAATTGCCAGGAAGATCAATTGTAGTGAGTATGAAGGAAACTTCAGAGAAAATTCTCTATGATCAGTGGTATACTGAGAAGAAACAAACTGAAACTGACGAGAGAATGCGCATTGTTGATGCAGCAGCAAAAATTATAAGAGATGATATAAGACAGAAAATTTACGATTGTGACTTGTATCCAGATGCCAATAAGTTATCATCTACAGATAATTCAACATTACCAGTATCACTTCAAACCTTCTTGAAGATAATGATAACATCTAAAAGTGAAGATGAAAGCACGGTTAAAAGAAAACAGGCAGCAATTGGTGAAGCAATTGTAAGTGCGTGTAGGCCACGATCAGTTGTACTGCCTATTTTACTTGGCATTGGTGTATGGGCTCATCGGCACTTTGCATCGAAACAGCTTGTCAACCTGCTTCACAACCTAGGATTTTCTGTATCATACAAAGAAGTTCAAAGATATGAACTTTCCACGATTGAGCAAAGAAGTGACACAAGAAAGACTCCTGGCCATTTCGTCCAACAAGTTTTCGACAATGCAGACTTCAACATACGTACGATCGATGGTTTTCCACAGTCTTGGAGGTGTCATGTCGATCACTCCTCCCGAAGAAGAGAACAAAGCACCTTTACAGCGCATTTTCAAAATTCCTTCTGCTGAACAGATTGCAGAAAAAGGGAGAATAAATATTAAGTGGTACCAGAAACCTCAAAATTCAGGTCTCAGAGCCATTACAATAAAGGATCTTGGAAATTATTTTGTGGAAAGCGTCTCAAGAGCAAACTCCCTGGATCTGTTGTGGGCCATTGGAAAGTGTATGTCACCTGGTTGTACCCCATCATGGAATGGATACATGAAAATGGTACAAAATACTGACCATATATTTCAAGTATCACAGATAGATGCACTACCTTTCATTAATCTGGACCCTAGCAATCTGAGTACATTGTACACAGCTATGCTGTTTGCTGTGGATATATGTCAGCAATATGGCCAGGATACATGTTTCATCACCTTTGACCAGCCATTGTACATAAAAGCAGCTGAAATGGTCGCATCTGCAGAGGAAGAAAGTCCTCTGAAAAAAGTTGTTGTTCGATTAGGAGGGTTTCATCTTCTAATGTCCTTCATGGGAGCTGTAGGATATATTATGGAAGGTAGTGGACTTGCAGATCTATGGAGCGAAGTCTATGCTAAGGCATCAGTTGTTCATATGCTGACTGGACACACATATGCATGAGCTCTCAGAGCACACTTTCTTACTCAAGAAGCCTTAATTCAGATTCTGTTTTTTCGATTAAAGGATCTTTACCCAGCTGAAGTACAAGAGATACAAAATTTGCAAATGAAATTTATTAATCATGCAATCTCTTACGATGATGTACATAAATGTAAAGCACTTGTGACACTGTCCACTGCCATGGAAGATGTCTGTAATGAACTTTCTGCCAAAAGTCGCACATCAGGCAAGTTAGCTTGGTCCGTCACTTTATAAGAGCGGAAAGGACTGGAGATTGGGAACTTCACCTTCATAGTGTGAAAAACATGTTACCTCATTTACATGCTGCAGGCCATACAAACTATGGCAAAAGTGCATATTTGTATATTCAGGAGATGCAAGATCTGAAGTCCAAAATCCCTGCAGAAGAATATGAAAATTTCGTTGTTAGAGGTTATTTTACAATCAGAAGAAGCGACGAGTTTTGGAATGCTACTTGGAGTGATATGATTGTAGAACAGCAGCTTATGCGCGCAATCAAAACATCTGGAGGTCTTACAAGAGGTCGAGGTATAACTGACAGTACACTTGCTCAGTGGGTTCTTTCCCTTCCTGGAACACTGCGGATGTGTGAAGGCATTGAAAAATTCTGCGGAGTTTTTCATCATCATCATCATCAGAGCAGCATGTAGACGTCCGAGAATCGCGGCAACGACGTGATAAAACAGATGTTCAGAAGTTTGTAGCATGGTTAAACAATCACAGTCCATTTGACGTAGACACTGGCAATATTTTATCCGTCTCAACTGGGGTCGTCGCTAATGCTTCGGTAAACTGTGATTCTGTGGAAACAGTGGGGAAGGCCTGCGTCAAGAAAATGATTGGGAAGGATTTTGGAAACATAAAATTGAAGAGATCTAACAAAGTAAATCCGATTTCTTACACAGGACCCTGTATTAAGGTGCGCGAAGACGATGTTCCTGTGGACACAAACCAACTGTTTATGAGGATTTCATGCATCATGAAAACACCAGAAGACCTGAGCACATATTTGAAGTATGAACTAGCTCCATACCCTCCAGCACTATTTCAAAACACTGAATTGAGAAAAACTGCCAAGTCTTCAATTTGCGATCTCTTAGAATCAAGCACCCCTGGTGACGAGTGCATCAAACAAATGTTGTCCATCGGAAATGAAATTATAGTTGATGGAGGCATGCTGCTAAGAAAAGTTATATGGCCTCGCCCAGCTACATATGAAGAAGTTTTTCAATTGTATGTGAGGTATGTGAGTGATCATTACACCACCTCATCGACTGTAGTATTTGATGGCTACGAAGTTCCTAGTACGAAAGAGCAAGAACGAATCCGACGAGCAGCAAAACGAAGTTGTGTAAACATCATAGTTGAAGGAGCAAGATTCGTTGCATGCAGTCAAGCAGATTTTCTGTCAAACAGCATCAACAAGACGAAGCTGATACAGGAATTGAAAATTCGTCTAGGGGACAAAGGAGTGCGCGTGATAAATGCAAAAGGAGATGCAGATGTCTTGATAGTAGATACTGCTCTGGAAAAGGCAAAAACTGAATATAAAGTGACAGTCGTATCTTCAGATAGTGACATTTTGGTTTTGCTCGTGGCTAGAACCCCAAATGAAGCAAATGTTACACTTCTCATGCCAAATATCGGATCACATGCGGCAAAACTGTACAATATTTCCGAAAACCAGAACAAGATAGGTGATATGAAAAGCCATATACTTTTTGTACATGCCATGACTGGATGTGATACAACATCAGCAGTTTACAAAAAAGGAAATAAGAAGGCTTGGAGTAACCTTGCTGAAAATGCTGAATTGAAGAAAACGGTGTCTATTTTTAACACAGCTGATACAGAGAGTCACAAAATTACAGAAGCAGGAGAAAAGTTTATAATTGAACTTTACAATGGTCACGACTGCGCATCACTTAACGAATTGAGGGTCTATACAATAAAGGTATTGCTAAGACAGCAATATCAACCTCATTCAACTTAGCAACCCTCCCTCCAACTTCTGCTGCAGCTTGTGAGCATTCACTCCGGGTTTACTGTCAAACACAAGAGTGGCTGGGAAATCATCTGGATGCTTCGAATTGGGGATGGAAGATACTAAACGATACACTTGTTCCTCGCCCCACCATGCAACCACCTGCTCCTGAAGAGCTACTTAACATAATATCCTGCAACTGCAAGGGAGGCTGTAACTCAAGAAGTAGGTGTGAGTGTAGAAGAGCAGGACTGCAATGTTCCAGTATGTGTGGATGATGCCGTGGAATGTGTCAGAATATTTTCGTTCGTGATGGAACATCGGATGAAGAAGATGGCATCGAATTTCAGCTCTTATAATAGAAGGTAAAATTCTTATTACATCAATTTAAGATTCATACATAACTTCAGTCACACTTCTTTATAAATACCTGCAATATTCCGTAGGAACCTTAAGATACTATACTTTAATTGGTCAGTCCAAAGCTGAAGAGCAATTTTTTACTTTCATTTACATCGTACTTAGTTTTTATGATATAGGGTATTGTCAATTTTTATAATTTTACATGATTTTGACCATTATTATTTAGAATATTTACACGTGAAAGTCTTATTTATTTTTGCCATGCAGACTTTCATTGTCACATATTCCTTCCATAGCTTTGTGCAGCGCGTCACTTAAACATGCATATCTCCATGACCATTTATCACACATACATTGCAAGGATACCAATGGAAAGCTAAAAGTAAGCTTAAAAAGTTTTATTTAAAGTATTTTACGACATCTGTGGTATTTACGTATCTAGAATAAAAATATAAACAAAAATTGTCATTTTTTTTTTTTTAACTTTTTGAGTTTTAGTCGCTTCGTACGCCACTGAATGGTATAAAGTTACAATGTTGTTAAATCATAAATAAAGTCCACACTTTTATCTTCAATTTGAGACCTATTTAAACTTTATAGCTTTAGCAGTTTATGAATAACAGCAGTTCCAGTGGTAACTCGCACATCTCCAGTGTTTCAGATGTTTAACCCCCTGGAATTCCAGGAAGCAGACAGGGGAGAGTTGGGGACTTTTGATATGTTGTTCAGGGCATAAAGTTGAACAACTCTGCCAATTTACAGCTTGACACTATTTTTCGTAAGGTTAAAACCTAAAGTGACTGGACT
>PNEQ01095650.1:0-11633 GCA_003012365.1 Medauroidea extradentata | reverse complement strand
GGCACGTGTAGGCAACATGCTGCAAGGTCCCATCTGCAACGTTGCCCATGTAACATTTCTGGCACTTGTAGGCAACATGCTGCAAGGTCCCATCTGCAACGTTGCCCATGTAACGTTTCTGGCACGTGTAGGCAACATGCTGCAAGGTCCCATCTGCAACGTTGCCCATGTAACGTTTCTGGCACGTGTAGGCAACATGCTGCAAGGTCCCATCTGCAACGTTGCCCATGTAACGTTTCTGGCACGTGCAGACAACGTGCTGCAAGGTCCCATCTGCAACGTTGCCCATGTAACGTTTCTGGTACGTGTAGGCAACATGTCGATAGACTGTGTAACTAACTTGGCATAATGTAACGTTGTAGCAATGTTTTTTGCACCACCTGAGCTGTTAGGGACACCCATTAACGCACAGCCCAAACCGCTGGACCTAGAAGCATGACATTTTTAGGGAAGCTTCCCCTTGCCTCGTAGGCACCTACTAAGAACGGATTTTTCGAAATTCGATAGTAAAGGGTGTGAAAAGGAGTGAAATGTGTTTGCAAAGAATCCCTGATATCTCACTAACCGGGAAAGCTGTCATAATTGTTTCAACTTCAAAATATTGTCCTAACAAATGCATATTTGTGAATTTTTAGATTTTGCGAGATTCGAAAATTAAGGGGGTGAAAAGCCGTAAAATGTGTTTTTCATTAATCCGTGATTTCTCCTAAACCATTTCAGATAGTTAGGTAATTTTTTATAAAATGACGCTTAAGTAAATATCTAAAGTGCATTTTTAGAATTTTTCGAAATTCATCATTGAAAGCTTTAAAAAAAATTATTACGTATTTTTAATTAATCCCACTTATCTCATAAACCAGTGGAAATATTGAAATAATTTTTTCTTTCAAGTTAATATTACGTATATATCAAAAGAGTAATTTAAGAATTTTTCGAAATTCGTCCTTGAAAGCTGTTAAAAAATGAAATGTGTTTTCAAATAATCATCTGTACCGCTCATATTTGAAATAGACGAGGTTGGGAACAGTTAGCTTCGGCACCGACTGGTATCAGGGCCGCACCAGCACCAAGTTTACTGATAATTTTGAAACAATTTATGTATAGTCGATCACCATTTTTCGTCCAGCAGTTTCAGAAGTTACAGGCTGTTTGGTTTTGAGGTTATATCGTAAAAGGTTTTTTTTTTTTTTGCGAAGATATTTTTGAAAAATGGAGTCATGTGTTTTGAAATGATTCGTTTAGGTTTGTGTGTTGGTAATGACTGTAGCTAGATAAATGGTTCGTGATCATTTACTGTTGCATGCTGTGTACCAGCTTGTGTATCAAAGAGTTGAAAATATGTTGGTTCTTATTATTTCAGACACACGTTTGACCAATACTTGATTAGAAAGGAATAATTCCAATTACATTTCAATGTGAATTTGAATGTGGCCATTTCACTTCGTTATTAGGTTTATGTTGACTTACTTAAGGATACTGTGCAAAACTTCGTTTCCACCACAACACAAAATAACACAACATAAGAATAGACACGGATTGTAAATTTATTTAACTTAATTCCATTAAAGTAATATGTGTTACGTCATACCTACAATAATAGCTAGAATCAAAAACAGAGCTAATATATTATTCTTTACATAATTTATTTATTTATTCAATTACTGCAGAACAAAAATGTACATACATTTCCTGGCATTTGTTAAACTAAATATTACATAGTATGAAAATATTTTAAAGTTCCATATAATTACATCATCACACGTTTTCAGGATTTTATTAATTAAACATAATATTTGATAAACAGAGCCGGTATAATATCATTCAATATATCGATAAAAGAATCGATTAAGGTAAGCAATAGGTAAAAACTAATCGAAATGGCAACTGTAGTCTTTAACAGTGGCCATAAGTGATACAAAAACCCTCGCTTATGGAGTAAGTTGGCAACGCTTGGTAGAGGCGCTGCAAATAGTGCCCAACATGAGAGTTTTCATTCTATAAATTTCTTTATTCGATGGGTAGCAACAATTACCGTGTTGACAGTTAAGTGCGAGGGTGTATGCACTCCAAAATTATTTTTGGGAATTCTGGGAGCGAGTGTGAGTACGAGAACGAGGATGAGTGCTAATGTTGAGTGTTTGGAACACAGCCTGAACAGTGAAGAAAGGTTAGTCTCCAGTTAACGGTGTTGCCAGAAGTCCCACGGAAATTTAAACGGCCATTGTAGGGGCTGCATCAGACACTTGGTAGCGGTACAGTTCTGGCGGAATTCGACTCATTCAGCAGTGACCGAGCAACGATTGTTCCTGCAGAGGGGCGTCGCCAGTTTCAAGATGACACGCGGACCGTGACATGACACACCGGATATTCAGATTTGTGACTGAGCGCTTTCCAACGATTGCAACAACCTGTACTTCCTGCGCTTCTGGCTACGTCATGCACCGAAATTAAAAGAAAAACAATAAAAAAATAAAGGGGGGAAGGAAAAAACACACTCGTCTCTACCGTCTCGTCCTTTTTCATTGGAGAATTTTAATATTTCTTTCGACCGTAAAGCCGGTAAACAATTTGCGATATTATTTTAACACATTTTCACACTGTAAATGTACATACATACATACACACACACGTATTTATATACACACACAGGATGAGTTAGGACGAAATGTGTTAATTTCGAGTGGTTATAGCTCATTAAAAACCATGTCGAAAATGTGTTTTCAATTTGTCCCTAAAGTGAAAATTGTGAGAGAAATGCTACTCTGAATATAGACTATCAAATTATATTTAACTTAAAATTTCAAAAACTACATAGTATTAAATAACTTAACATTTTACAGTATCTTATAAATGCCTGTACTTCATTCTAAGTAATACAGTTGGTCTAATATCATTGTTCAAATGGATCACGAAACTTTACTTCCACTTATAACATCCGAACATTTCACTGTGATTACTATAGAATATTAAACAGGCACGGAGTGTCAATTTAAAAAAAAAAGGTAGTCTTGTCGGAAATTGCTAGAGTTAGCCGTTTTTGGGAAAATCGTATGTAACATAAATATATTTTTTGTAACGCCTGAATCATACGCAGACACTGCAACTTTCTTGCAAGGCGTGTAACCGAACTAGTAGGCATGTTGCAATTGCGACGGATTTATCTTCTAAGATTTTGCAACACGACTATTAATCCGGTTAAACGCCTTGCAAGGAAGTCGCAATGTCTGCATATGTTTAAGGTAGTACAAAAATTCAGCAATTTTACATTCGATTTTCTCTAAAACCTCTAACCCTAGCAATTTCCGGCAAGACGACCTTTTCTTATTAATATTCCGCGCCTGTTTAAGATTGTGTAGTAGAAATGAATATCAGTGAAGTGTATCGAAGTTAGAAGAAGGAGAAAAGTGTCGTGCACCATTTGAGCAATGATGGTCCAATTATATTATCAAACAAAATAACTTAGAATGAAGTAAATTCATTTATAATACACCGTACATAATTCATAATTTAATACTAAGTAGTTTTTTGAAATTTAAATTAAAATGTAATTTGAAAGTCTATTTTCATCGTAGCAGTACTGCCACATTTTAATTTTAGAGACAAATTGAAAATACATTTATGACATGATTTTTTTTGTGTGAACTATCATCACACGAAATTAACTTACTCCGTCTTGACTCGTCCTGTAAAGATTTTGCTATAGAGTTTTGCTACGTTAAAATATTACAAGTCGATGGTAATGTATTGCAAATACCTATATATGATGGCTTATCCCGGGAAAACGTGACTATTCGCTTAGTTTCAGCGTATTTTTAGAATATAAAGAGATAATTGGTTTTCGCCTGTACGTGGAGCTGTTACCCTATTTGACTGAGCCAATAATAATCCCGCTATTGTAAATGTTTGATGCCTGTTATTGGTCTGCAGACAACTGTGTTGTGTCTGAAGTATATCGCCTAATCATACACGTTGCAAGAAACCAGGGCTGTGGAGTCGGTAACCAGAGCTATCGACTCCGACTCCAACTCCGACTCTCAAGTTTTTCAAATGTCCGGCTACGACTCCACCAAGACCAAGACTCATTAACATTGTGTCACAAGCGGATTGTGTAATGTTTATCATCAAAACACACTTCATCATCGCATTCTGAATAGAAACATGTAAATTTAATGAATAACCTCTTTAATTTTTGCGTAGTGACTACCTTCCAGATACTCAGAAATTAACACTTGAACAATGCTCTAATAATTACTGCAGTTTCTTTAAGAAATTTAGTGTATCAATTTCAGTTAACATTTACCTAAGATTGTTCAAATACGCACTTCTTAAATTTGAGTACTAGGATTTAAACATAAAATATAAAAATGTAGATATAAGATTTGTTAGCCGAATCAGGTACTCCAACACCGACGCCACACTAAAATGCCAAAACTCCAACTCCGACTAAACGACTCCGACTCCGACTCCACAGCCCTGCAAGAAACTGCAGCGTTTTCGAAGGTATGTTGACACAAAACATTTTCGCGAAATATAATCATTTGTACAAATGCCGCCTGATAGACAGAAACATTAATTGTTATAAATTTAAAATGTTGTTAGGTACGGTACATAAATTTATAAAAATATTTTTATCACCACGCAAAATACATAATAAAATTAAATTTTTTTTAGTCAAATTCACAAAGATTGTTCAGATATGTAGCTCATAAAGGTATCAAAAGAATTACACTCAAGAAAATTGCTTATGGTTGTTTTGGAAACACCAACGCTAAATCCCCATGAATAACAATAACTGAAAAAAAAATAATACATACATTATATCGAATATAATGTACAGTACGTAAAATTTAATTATATCAATAATAAACCAAACACACATTTAAGTCAATTTATTCCTGTTTTCTGTTGCAGTCTGTGTATGCGCGTAAGGGCATTACGCCGAAATTGCTACAACAGAGGCGTCGGAAAGAAAGAAAATTATCATCTATTGCTTTGTATTGACAAACAACAGACGTGGATGATAGTCACATATGATAATACTATTTTTCAGTCATCATTTTCCTTTAACGTCGTAGACAATGGTAGGAAACTGAATTAGGCCTATAGGAAATGTTGTAACTAACTATAGGATTTCTACTGTAATGTGTTCTCTTCGCTGCTTTTTAACCCCCGACGTAAAAAGAGGGGTGGTAAGTTTGACGTGTCTGTGTGTGTATCTGTGTGTCTGTGGCATCGTAGCTACTAAACAAATGAACCGATTTGGATGTGTTTTTTTGTTTTGTTTGAAAGCTGACTTGATCGAAAGAGTTCTTAAGATATGATTCAACAAAATCTGTTCAGACGTTTAATGGTAATGAGCTCTTTTTTTAGTTTTTAGCTATGTATTCCAGAAAGTATTTGCTTAGCAACGATGCACTGAATGCAACTACATAATCATGTTGTCATTTTCATTGTAAACGATGAATCCTAGACATTTAATAGTACGGTAATGCGTTTCGTAATCTTTGAAGTTCAGCTAAAGCAGATTTGTCATGATGATTATTAAATAACTTTCTTTGATTCAGTTCACAAATCGCAACATCCTGCAATATTTTTACACGACTCAAGGCCACGTGAGCGTTGCTCTGGAGTGTCATTACGTCGTGAAATACTGGTATTCCTAGCATTTATTGTTTGATGTAAACTACGTTCTACATAACTTTCTTTACATCTCTGCAAGTCTTAGTCAACGCATACCTCTCCAAACGACTATGTTTGTCTTGTGGACTTCCTTGACTGCGCCGTTCAGTATTTTGAGTAGCTTCAGGTAGCATAAACTGTTGCCTTTTAGGAGTGTAATCTTCAGGCTGTTTTAATTTGCGCCTTTTGACTTCATTTTGAGCTTTTTTAGTTTTTCTCCCAATCCCTATGTTTAACATTTTCATTGAAGCTTACATAAAGTATAATGAGAAACTATTAAAATAATCTTAATAGTAATCAAACTCTGCAACCGTAAACTAACTCTACGAAATAATCACCTAAACATAAAATAATTACTATTGTCATTTAACAAAAAATAATTTTGTTTGTAACCAATGCGTACCAACCACTTATTTACAAACAAAATATTAAAGAAACCAAACATGTACAAATAATAAATAAAATCATATTGAAACTCAAAACGTGCGTTGAGGTGCTACCAAAATCTTTAATAATATTTTCTGTCTGCGAGTAATTTAAAAATAATGAAATAAAAGTAAAATTAAAAATTTTTGTAACCCCGACATAAAAAACTGTAAAAAGTAAAAAAAAAAAAAAAAATTATTTTTCGCTTGGCCTTTTAACTTTATTAAAAGTACCAATTAATGTTTTGACGATGAGTGTGACCCCCCATCACCCCTCTTTCAACATACCTAGCCTCGCGCGCGGCTATCAAGCGAACGCCGTTTATATAGGCCTAATTGGTACAATATCGAAACACTGCATGAACTTAGTAGACCTTGTAAGATTGATTGATGAGCAAAGCTAAGTTCATACGTACAATTTGAAACTAGTAGATATTTTCTATTTTCATACATATGTGTAAGTAATTATACTTTTTCATACAGCGGTCCCCAGACTTGACGACGCTCATCATAAAACTATTAGTAGGTACTTTTAATACTTTCAATAACGTTAAAGGCCAAAAGAGAATTTTTATTTTACTTTCTATTTTTTTTTCGGGGGTTACTTGAAATTTTTATTTTTACTTTTATTCTATTGGTTTGAGTGTAAATTTATTTTTGTTTAATTAATGTGGTGTTAGTTGTGTCGTATGTTGGCCAAAGGAATTTTCATAGGCCCTTACTTATATAACTACATTTCTCTTCTGTTACTCTTTCCGGCATTCCTGTCTCGATTTCAATGTGATTACTACATTAAATTTCTCTGTGGAATTTAAAAAAAGTGTTATTTTGTATGTATTTCAGTCACTTTAACCTGAACCTTTTATTAGGGCGTGAGATTTATTCCAATGATAAACTTAATATTTTTGGCATTTGCGTATGTACGCTATATTATTTCATCTTATTGCTTGATCCATTAAAAAAAACAGTCAAACTGTGAATTCATAAAGACAGATTTGAGTCCAACATAAATTTTGTTAGGTAATAAACTTTTTTATTTTATATTTACTCAACGTCGTTGATTTTGAAACCAGATGCAGTTACGCTATACAATTACCAGTATTTCGGTACCACTCACGATTTTTTTTTATCTCAAGGAGAGCAAAATAATTCATACGGAGTATACGACAAAAACGAGACAAACGACATTATCGAAGCACATCATGGTTATACAGCAAACATAGAATTGTGTCTTACATCACGATTATTTTACTTCTGTGCAGGGGCCGCGGTGGCCGAGGGGTCAAACCTATCGCCTCCCACAAGGCGATCCGGGTTCGATTCCCGGCGGGGTCGATCCCAGAATTTTCGCATGTGGGAATCGTGCCGGACGATGCCGCTGGTCTGCGGGTTTTCTCGGGGATCTCCCGTTTCCCCCGCCCTTTCGTTCCGGCACTGCTCATACTCGCCTCATGTCACCCCTCACCGGCGCTAAAGACCTCGATGTTAAGCGCTGACCAAAATCTCTCACTAACACTAACTAACTTCTGTGCAGTGTACTCCATCAGGAAACCGAGGACGCGGTTGGGGGATGCGGCTAAGAATTTCGCTACCCACAGAGGCATTCGTGGTTTGATTTTCTCGGCGGGAGTTGACAAGGATTTTAGCATGTTGAAATCATACCGGAAAATGCAGTTGGTCAGTGGGTTTTTTTTGGGGACCTACCGTTTTCCCGGCTCCTTCATTCCAGCGCCGTTCCTTACTCAGCTATTATCCCTCACCAGTGCCACAGAATAAATTAGTGACAGAAACAACCTAACGTGATATTTATCGTACCCGTTTTCTCATTGGATTTTCACTGTGTCGGGGTTCGAGGATGCCCTATTTTATAATCTGTAAGATAATTGGCAAGTAACTAACGTTACATTTACCATTTCTAAATACATAATCTAGATTTAAATACTTTACAGTATTTCATGAAAAATAAACGGTTTTTTAAATCAATATATCGAATTCTACGCGGCTTTGTTTACATAGATGTACTCACCCGAGGAGCTGGAACAATAACAACTATTATAAAGCTTCTTTACGTCGTTTCTGCTAGATAGAGTTGTTATCTGGTATTGAGGATCGAGGCGTCACGTTTACCATTAATAGTAAAATATTACACAAATTACATTGTCCCAAACCACGGCCTTAGAATTACATGTCTGGACTATAGCCTATCTACCAATGTTTTTGAGTTGACCCCTTTATGACTGAAAGCGTCACTAGTAATGAAGTCTTGTTTATGGGTTGGGCACTCTATACCACAGTCGTAGAAGAACAGGTCTGGACACTCGCCTATCTAACAATGTATTTTGCTTGACCCCCTTGTTGTTTGGCTGTAGTTTGTCAAGTCATCGAGAATGTCGTACTTTTTGGCGCTGTCATCCGGGAGGTCGGACACAAACTCCGCCCACTTTTTCCATTGTTAAATTTATAAAGTAAATAAAGATTGCTGGAGCATTTTCTTAAATTTGTGAGCGAAGGAAGTACACTGTAAAAATTTTTTTGGTAAATTTACTCTACATGTAATGGAAGCTAATTACCTCTACAATTGAGGGAAAATTACTCAACACATGTCAAGGAAAGCTACTCAACTGGTAATGTAATTTTTCATTACGTATTTTCGCAGGCCCTCTAGGACAATTTGACATAACGCGCGAGCGAAACTTCCGAGTGGTTTGTGTGGCGAATACACTACCTTGCGGAAATTTCCACACATGTTCGGAAATCAGACTTTCCTCTCAAGGTTGGGGAATATTACCATACATATGATGAGTAACATTACTAACTTTTTTTACAGTGTATTTCATAAATTGATAAAAATACGTTTTGATGAATTGTTTATCTCAGTGGAAAGGAAGTGGGCGGAGTTTAAGTCCGACCGCCCTTACTGCAACGCCAATAAAACACAATATTCTCGGTAACTTGGTGAACTGCAGCCAAACAACAATGGGGTCAAGTTTCCAGGCGAGTGTCCAGACCTGTTCTTCTACGGCCGTGCCCTATACAAATCTACTGAACCTGTGTTGTAACTTTGACGGCAGCCGTCAAGTGCTAGTGTCTGTACTAATATACGGTGACGTAGTTTTTTTTTTATTTGAAAATTTTGGTTTGGAAAATGGCGTTTGCTACGAATTGCTTGTGTTCGAATGTGATCTGTATATGGTGATAATTGTTATTGTGCAAGCATTTCAAATCGAGTGGTTTGTGAATCTTAATTTAAGAAAATAATGGTTCGTATTGCCAAGTGCTGTGTCCCGGAATGCAGCGATACGAAATCGACACATCGCTTTCCAATTTATGAAGCAGACGTGTACAATATTTGGATTGCTAGAGTTCGCAATGATGAGCTTGAAAGCAAGCACCCGCTAGATGTTTACAAGACATATTACGTATCCGCATTGCTATTACTACACAGTTTATGTTGAAAATCCTACAGCATACCTTTTCCTTGATATAGTTATTTTAACTCCATAACTTTCTCGTTTGGCCACTGATTCATTTTTAAGTATTAATTTCCCGTTCAAACGACGAATCGACGAAAACAACCAACACCAATGCATAGTCCAATGTGTAAACAAAGTCTAAGTCAACGCCTGTGCTTACGCCAATCCCTTTGGCTTTGGACGAAAAACCGACAATGAATGGCCAATGCTTCCAACAAGTTGCCAACATTCCAAGACCGGCCAAGGTCGTGCGTTGGGCCAATGTGTAAATCCAGCCTAAGAGTGAAAGCATTATACACGTTTAGCCAACTTTGAACACCTAGTGCGATGTGAGGCTAGTATGTGTGCAATAGAATTAAAGCTCTTTCATAACATTTCACTTCATTTGTCTGCAGAGAAACTACTGTGCAATTTTACCATAAGATGTGCGGTTCTCCGTGTTTGTAAATCGCCATCCTGTTTCATATAGTAATTTGTTGTATAGGTGATTCGGAATAAAGTCGGCACTCAAAAATGCCCTGATTAATTTCTATTTTCTGCCAGTTTATATCTTTCCGTTGCATGTAAATATCAACATTGCCACATGTTGTCATTTACGTAGGCTTGTACAATTTACGCTACACTGCTCCGATAAATTTTAGCTACAATATGTACTCATTAAATGCACGGGTGTTGAATATATGCTGTACTCAGTAGTAATCTTAGTTATAAATACCTGCGAGTAAACGTCTTATAACACCGGTTTTTCTGCGTCTACTCTAACGGCGCTGTTACCGTTACGATTCTCGTAAACGCATGCACAGTATATTCGAACTTTTAAATTAAAACCGCCACTAAAAACACACACGACACACGCAACTCAAGAATTCAAGTTCCGTTCAGCATACTGCAATGAACGACGACGACGCACGTAAAGAGAAACAATAAATAACGTATTTTCTTAATGTGTGAAACAGGGGAAAAAATGCTGTTTCTATTTCCAGATACTCAGGCTGGCGATCATAAAACATAACAACTTACATTACTAATGACTTCACATAATTTAGCAATGATATTCATAAACAGTCACTTATAATACTTTTGAATGTGTTTATCAGAAACCCATATTTATTACACAACCGACAAACAAACTGAATGACGCAATTCGCTTCCAAAATCCAAGCGAAGCGGCGAAAACCTAACTCTGATGCCATCTGTCGGTGAAATTTTAAACTGCCTTTGTGGCTCGAAGAGTTAGCGGCATGTGCCAACGATAATCGACTCGGTTGCGTCGCTTTGTGCTGGCGCTAAATAAATAAAATTATACAGTCAGTTGGTATGTCAGTAAGAACTTAAATAAATATTTTAAAGTATATTAAATACAGAGAGGTCGTTTGCATTTGATGTTGTTTCACTAATGCTATATTCAAATAAGAAAATACACGGAACTGCATGCAATTATTCGCTACCAACCATACAAACAATAATGTTACTGTTGTTCATGTTGACTTATATGCAGTAACGGCTAGTGATTTTTTTTCAAAGGTTAAATCTTTAGTGCTCACTTTATTCCGAATGACCTATAAGCACCATCTATAATATAAAAATGAATCGCAAAATGTGTTGGTAAGCGCATAACTCAATAACGCCTGGACCAATTTGGCCAATTATTTTTTTTTTAATGTTCGTTGAAGTTCAAAGATGGTTTTTACGGCGAGAAAAATTCGAATAATTGCCGGAAAAAAACCTTTAAAAAAGTAGAGTCAATTTGAGCTTTATTTCTATTGTTGTTTAAACAATGTAGGTATGTTCCTGTGATCGAGGTCTTAAGCATTCACTCAGGTATTGTATAAAGTTTGGGGCGTGGGAGGGGTGGGGTTACGGGTTCGTATCCCGTGCAAGACTTTGCGATGGGAATTACTATGACATCATACAAGCGTATTGCGCGCGCTCTTTACACTGTTATTGAGTACGCTAGCTGTTAAATGCCTTCATCACATATATTTACATTAAATTATTTCACGCGGTGGAAGCCGCAGCCGGGCAGCTGTTTTATAGAGAAATAAAGATGAATTAA
>PNEQ01095649.1:0-11633 GCA_003012365.1 Medauroidea extradentata | reverse complement strand
ACACTGTGGCAAGGTCGTACCGTCGTCTTGATGCATTGTAGGACGAAAGACAGAGAGTATAGAGAAGTGAAACTGGTGGCAATGTGGTCCAAGAACACACTGTGGCAAGGTCGTACCTTCGTCTTGATCCATTGTAGGACGAAAGACAGAGAGTATACAGAAGTGAAACTGGTGGCAATGTGGTCCAAGAACACACTGTGGCAAGGTCGTACCGTCGTCTTGATCCATTGTAGGACGAAAGACAGAGAATAAATGAGTACACAGAAGTGAAACTGATGGCAATGTGGTCCAAGAACACACTGTGGCAAGGTCGTACCGTCGTCTTGATCCACCGTAGGACTAAAGACAGAGAATAAATGAGTACACAGAAGTGAAACTGATGGCAATGTGGTCCAAGAACACACTGTCACAAGGTAGTGCCGTCGTCTTGGTCAACTGTAGGACGAAGTACAGAGAATAACTGAGTACTCAGAAACGACACTGCTGGCAATGTGATGCAATAGCTTATACTATAGCAAGTTCTCGACTTGAGCATGTGTGGGACGAAAGTTTCATAGTAACTGATCACACAGCAGCGAAGTTGCTGGCTGGTCGCTTCTTGACGGTCGAGGCCGTGAATTACTATTCGATAACAAGCATAACAGTTGAGGAAACCACTTTAAATAAGTAAATAAATGAATTGCTAGACTTTTAATTAAAAAATGAAATACTTCTAAGTTTAAAAAATTTTTAAAACTGAATAAAGTTTCTACGGTATGTTACTAGTTAACATAATTAACTTGCTTGTAATTCGCGAAACTCTGAGCTGCACTCAGGCTTTATCGACATAACCTGATGATTGAGCAAGCCTGATCACTTAACTAAAATATACAACTATAGGCGGTCAACTTTAATGTGAGTACATCCCAACACTCATAATAATAGAAAAATATGTATTAGGGCTTTAGAAACAAAGTTTTGAAACCTGTGAAATATTTACACTAGATTTTAGCTACACGGAATTTTTCGCATTGAAAATAGTAATGATGGAGAAAAATGTAAGCAGTTCTTAGTTTATCCTGAGCAGTCTATAACTCGAATTCAGGTTACTCAAAATAACCGCCTTTGAAAGCATTCAAGGTGGGAAAATTGGGGTGGAAGCAGAATAATTCGTAATATCACGTAGAGCTACGTGATAAAACTGCGCGTTCTGGCGCGTGCCCGCAACGACGAAAAGAGATAAAAAAAGTTTTTTTTTTCGAGAGGATGATAGGTGTTTGTTGGTGGAGGGGGGGGGGGCAGCACCTAGCAAGCGTTTCACACGGGCGTGGACGCGACTCGGTCGTGAGTGATGCTATCGCACAAAGCTCACCTGTTGCTGACGATTGTCTGCGCCGGACCGCGACGTAAATCAAGGCCTCTGCCACCAGCGCTAGAGCTGCCAGCACGAGATGGATGAAACCAGCGAAACTATGGCACAATAAACACTGAACTTGTGGTACTTTCCGTATGATTACGGCACACTACAACTATTGACCATTTTGGATGGAGTTATTTTTTGGTGTCGGATATCAGTGGAAAATAATTTCCCGTATCGTAATAAAATAATTTCGTTACATAGGAAACACACATCTAACATGTCCCCAAAAACGTCAGTACACTCTAAATCATAATAAGTGAATATTCCCTAATATTCCAATGGTTTTCACAGATTCCGGGTCGAGTAGTTTCAACGAATTGAATCTAAGTTGGAAACCACTGGCAAATCAGTAATTATTTATTAATTCCGATTTATATTGCAAACATCGGTAACTATTCACTTATTTTCCCGTGGTTCTTAGCTGATTCAGTCAATTTAAACTACTCCTTCCAGAATCTGTGAAAACCACAGGAATATAAGAGAATGTTCACTAATTCCGATTTATAGTGTAAGTATTCAAAGAATATCCCAAAAAGCAACGTTTCAGAATTTAGCATACAATGCAAACATTTGTAATATGTATCACATAACACATATCAAGTAAATTTTTACAGCCAAAAATTTTGTGTTGCTAAAGGTTTTAACTTACTACCTGAAAAAAAAAAAACGTATTTTGTAAAGTGCGACAGGTGTTGAAGTAGATTTTGTTTTACGTAAAATAATGGTATCGTTAATCTTGCTCTTACTAACATTTAAAGAAAATGTTAAGATAAAATTTTTTAGATATGTGACGTGACGTTCTTCTTACAGAAACTGACAAGGAATTTAAAATCATATTTATAATATATATATTTATTTATAGTAAAATGAAAACGTATGTAGTGTGTATGCAGGTTTCTTACGCAGCCATCAACACATAAGCAGGAAAACAAATAGCCGAACTTGTCATATACCGCTTCGAAAGACCTCGCATAGTGTGCTAAGATGGTATCGGTTAAAATCAGCTGAAGTTATAAAACTAATAACGCATTTGATCAATACACTTCCGTTCCTGCATTCAGTGTAATGTCCTATAAAACGACTGATTTGTAAAGAAAAAAAGCAGGCTAAACACCGCGTGTAGAAATACAGTTCAATAATTCCAACAAATATGTTTGCATGCAGCTTTGTTTTGTGAGAAAATTGTGATCTAACTCCTAAATCCATGTAATTAAGGTTTTTTATAGTGTCACCATATAATTTTGTTTCAAGTTCAAACACATGACGCTAAACGTTTAGCATACTCTTCAAACAACCGACGGGTCATTCAAACTGTATTTTCTCAAAGATACCTCAGACTTCTGTCTCAGAGTAGCTAAGAATCCAGGAGCGAAACTACTAGACAAATTACGCGAACTCAAGACGCACATGCAAGCAATATGGTAGCACTGATCAGCAAAGTGTGGAAAGTCATTCGCCAGCCAGCGTCTATATACTTTACTAAGGTTAATTCTATGATCTTTGAAAGAACTGTGCAATGGGTGTTCATGACTGGATTTGTTTGTATGGACATACTCCATTGCGAAATAAATGACTGTCACAAGAAAACCGAAAGTAAAAATAAGACAAGAAAACATAAAAAGCAGAGTATGCTTTAGTCATCAGGATACATACACAACATGAAATTCCAAAACTGGAATATGGTCAGATAAAACAAGGAACAAACAGAAAATAAATGAAATAACAAAAATATAAAAAACCTAAGTTGACAAGTCCACAGAAGCAGAAAAGCCATCAGAAACCCTAGTTATTCCGTATGTTCGAGGCCTTTCTGAAAAAATAAGACGTCTAGGAAACAAATACGGACTTCGAACAGCATTCCGATCTAAAGCAACCATCAAAAGTATGGTTACCAGGGTGAAACCAGCCACAGAAAAACTACAAACACACAACTGTGTATATCAGATACCCTGCGAATGTGGCCATATGTACATTGATGAAACTGGCAGAGCTCTATCAACCCGCATTAAAGAACATAAAAACAATTGCAAAAAAGGCGAAACCCAAAAATCTAGACTGGCCGAACATGCATGGGAAAATAGCCACAAAATCCTTTGGGAAGAATCTGAACCACTTTTGTGTTTTTGTTTCGTCTCATCGTTGTGTCGCATGTCAACTTAGGTTTTTTATATTTTTGTTGTTTCTTTTATTTTCTGTTTGTTCATTGTTTTATCTGACCATATTCCAGTTTTGGAATTTCATGTTGTGTATGTATCCTGATGACTAAAGCACTCTGCTTTTTATGTTTTCTTGTCTTACTTTTACTTTCGGTTTTCTTGTGACAGTCATTTATTTCGCAATGGAGTATGTCCATACAAACAAATCCAGTTAAGGTTAATTCTAATACAGGTTGTACAGAAGGTCATTCGCCAGCCAGCGTCTATATACTTTACTAAGGTTAATTCGACTACAGTTTGTATAGAAAGAATATGTGTTTTCTTATGGGAGAGTATGGCACAGGGAAAATTTCGGCAATCGCTAAGGGACCAGAGAAATACGAAACCGAAGTAAAATTTAATTTAAATAGGCTTGGAAATGACAGATGTAATTTAAACTAATTTTAAAGTATAAAGAAACCAATTTCGCGTTTTAAATTATCAACGTAATGTAACTTAAAATTCAGGAAAGCTCTGTGATTGGACAATTTGCATCCATTAGCGATACCAGCGCTCAAGCGGCAGAAAATTTCCCTGTGACAAACTTTTAACATTGATCTTTCTAATCTGTAGTAGGTTTTACCTTAACTTTACCCAAGATGCCAGCAAATATACGCAAGTGGCTGGCCAGCTCACATTATGACAAGTAAGTTATTTAAGGAGGGGAATATTTACATGGTATTTTAGTAGCAAATGTAAAAGTCATACAGTATAATAATTACCTTCGGTACATACACAAGCAGGTCTACTTTATGTCTGGAAACAGTTATTCACAAGGAGATAAAAAGTAACGCCATCTATTGACAAAACTTACAGGTTTTACGAATATCTTCTCTAACCCTATTTACAAGGTTTTCCGAGTACGCTGAAGACGGGCCGAATACTGCAGGATACTAAAAAAAAATTTTTTTATTATAATATCCATATTCAGTGGATTCTTTGCGAACGGCCATCTTGATTTTGACATTATGGATTCAGTTTATCGGAAACCTAAAGTCAAGAAGGCTTAGCTGTAGCTTTGGCAACGTCAATGTGTACGACTCCATAAAAAGGCACGCATTGAAAGATATCGTACGCGTCAAATGTTACAGTCAAGTACTAAAGTTTTCAATTGTGTAACCGCCTTAAATAGAAGCCTACCGTTGTAACGGGTCGCCGTCGTGTATTATGGATCGTCTACAGGCCTGTCGCATCGGCGGCTTCGCCGACTGACAAAGGTTCTGGATACGTGAAGACACGCATACGCTTCTCGCTGGCTCGCACGTTCATACTGCAGGCTGAGTGCTACTAGACTTCCGCTCCGAGAAGTGTGCATATTCACATAAACTTAAGGATGTTCAAGTGGTTAAATCATAATTTTATGTTTCAGTCATACAGTGTTAGTCTTGTACTTTTATGTACAGTTTCCTTTTACGAAACAATTTAAGCTCGCGCAGTTTTTACGTAACAGTGCGTCAGAGTCAAAATTTGAATGTCAAGCTGTCATGCAAATGGTGAAAACCAAATTGACTTAAACAAATGAAATGATTCGCAGTGGAATAAAATGCCATGAGCTACGAATACCTAACATTTATAAACCCACAACGTATAGCTTGATCTTAAAATTTCAAAAACTACAGGAATAGACCCACAAATTCAGCAATTTTTTTAAAATACAAAAGTTGTTTACTGTGAGTTTTTGTAATATTATGTTACGTAGGCCACGAAAAGTTATTTCACTGTGAATTATTTCGTTTAAGAAGGTCAACTGGTTTTCACTATTTGCATGGCGGCATATGTTGGGCCTAACATGAACATTTTACTTGGACGCACTGTTATGAGAAAACTAACGAGCTAAAATTGTTTCGCAAGAAGAAACCGTACTCATAAGCATCTTCTACAAAACTAACTTAATAATATTTCATAAAAATGTAAAACTTTGACACTAAACGCACTTGAACACCCTTGAGGTGGCCGCCTGAATGGACGTGTTTTGTGTATTTGATACCTAGAAGTACGGAGACATAAGGTCGACCCAGAGACGGATATCCCTCCACATTCTAGCCTTTAAGCACAAGTCAATTAACTGGCGTGCAGTAGTCTCGCCGATATTTCGGAAAACGGTCTGGTCTATGAATTCGTCAAGTCTACAAACACTCGCTCTTTACCTTCTACGCAAACTACACACCGCTTAATTTTGCCCTTATTCGTTCCTTATTGTGCTTCACTGGCCCATTGGCTGGCAAATTCAATAAATTTGCAAAATGTTTTTCGTAAGTCAACATATTGCCATGGTGGCCATCTTTCCCAACCCATCATGGCTCCAAACAGAGTGGGTGAAGAAAAATAACGTCCCTGAACGTGACGATTTCGTACATCAGACATATAGCCGATATTTTGCCTCTAGGTGTCGTTTAGTTATGACCATATTATTCCATGACGTAATGGCTTACATCATTTTAATTATTCTGTACCCAGATTTTAAGGAGGGTAGTGCAACCAAAATTTTAATTGGTTTGATAGTGCGAGATTTTGTTGTTGTTTTTTTTTTTTTTTTGTAGACATACACTGCGACAAATTTTTACTGAAATGAAAAATAAGTACCTTTCATAGTTCTTGAACAGTGGCATATAAAAGTCCAAATTGACATAAAACGGTTTTACGCTAGAAAGGAAAACCAACCGACTTGCCGAATTGAAACAATTCACACTGAAGACCAGTGTCTCGTTAAGCCCTGTTTGAAAATCACATTGGATTTTAATTGGTATAAAAAAAATTTCAATGTTTAATTTCAAATTCAATAATTTGCACGTCTCTACTTATTAGTAGAGCCTCTGATTTTCGGTGAAAAGAATTTATAACAAACTTGTTTCAGTGTCTTATAAATACTTGTGTAGCTCTGCATCTTGGTCAGAGATAGAATGTTTTAAATTCTCAGCGTCATCGGAGTCCTACCAGTATATCACAGACGTTTGGTGTCGCAGTAAGTCAAATGGATAGAGCCCACGATTTTTGGTGAAAAGAATTCTGCAACAGTTTGTTTCAATGCCTTACGTGCACATCTGCAGGTCTGCTTCTTGATTATTGGCAGAATGTAGGCGGGGCTCATTTGACTTGTGCCAACAGGAACAATGTTACTGCGCCGCCACACGTCTCTAATTTGCGGGTAAAACCCCGAGACGCTGAGAATTTAAAACAGCCAATCACTGACCACGAAGCACAGCTGCATATGTGCACATAAGACACTGAAACAAATTGTTGCAGAATTCTTTTCACCAAAAATCGTGGGCTCTACATGGACGACGCCTCCGAACAAAGACCTGCTGCCAACAACCACGAAGCAGTAGAGGTCGGAAAATTTCGCGGGTTCTCTAGACTAGCCTCCAAGAATATTTGTGAAATCGTGTAGACAGCAGCTGTTTATTAGCTGCTCGCTGACAAAGTGAAATAGGCCTGTATTCAGCTACAGTTTTATTATTGGCTCAGCTACTTCCAGTAACTGTCGATTAAGTCAACGTGATACAGACCTATAGTTACTGGAATTCTATAGCTTGCGCATAAAATAAGAAGCGAATTTTTCAGGTATCTACGAAGCAGGGCTGCAGGTATGCCTTAATATATTGGAACAACTTGGAATATAATTCTTTAAACAAAACAAATTCAAAGGCTCTGCTCATTAGCAGTAACGATAATAAAGTAAATTTAATAAATTAGTGTGCCATTCCCCTCAATAGTATTAGGCTACTTACGCTCCTGCACTCAGTCATTCTGAGAACTTGGGGGGGGGGGGCACGGTTGGTGCAGTGGTTAGAGCACTCGCCTCCCACCATGTCCATCCGGGTTCGATTCGAGGCGGGGTCGGTGCCCGGATTTTCGCTGAATCATGCTGGACGGGGGGTTTTCTCGGGGATATCCCACTCCCCAGCTCCTTCATTGTGGCGCTGCTCAATACTCACATCATGTCACTCCACTACATGCACTTCAAATGCGTTGCAACGAGTTACGGCTATTCTTTATCTGACGAAACTATTTAAGGTAAAAAATATTTGTGTATCTACGAAAAGAACACACACTTCAAACTATGTCGCTATAGTTTTAAAAATGTGGCACTTTAATAAGACACGTCATTTTCGAGCCCCTCAAAATGGCAAGAAATTTGTTATCCAGATTGCCGTATATGGAAAAATAACAACCGGATTCGGAAAACACAACTATAGGAACAAGCCTTAAACTTTGAACTATGCTGTCCACAAATAAAATAATGTGGTCACCGCTTAAAGTCCCTTAAGAAAAAATATAATAGTAAATCACTGCATGTCATCGGAGTAGCTTGCGCGGAGAGTCGATAATACACTACAAAAGTCGGTTAGTGGCACTCTTACTGCTGCTGCTTCACACACACAAACGCAGCCTATCTAGGGAGGACTCTTAAGATCTAGGTGTCAAGTGCTGACTAAAATATATTCAATTAAATTCTGAGACCGCGGTCGTTTCCTGGCGACAGGTGACGTGACACGATCAAAACTTGTTACCGCGAGTGTCGCGTGCAAGGTGCACTCTGTATGTAGCATTCCGCCTGCGCACGATCAAATAGACCCGGGTTCGTGAGGGGGTAGAGAGGAGGCCGCACCGCACGCGAATACCTGAGAGCTCGTGATTGGCTGTGATTAGGGTATTACTGGCCTGCGCGCGGCGTTACAAAGTTTCGCGCGCACCCGCCGCTCCAGGGGTGACCAGGATTTGGTATAGCGGCATCTTCAGCACTTTGTTATCGGCAGGGGACACCTGATTTTAACGAAAAGTTTTTACACCAAATTACTTCAGTGTACATTTGCAGGTAGTGTAATTGAAAGACGTACAACCACTAGAGATGATGGTTAGAGATGTAGGTTTATCGCCGGAAAACTTGACTGTTTGCTGAGTTTCAACACACGCTCAGCTTACCAGAAGATTGCTGACTTTTCCTTGTATGTGGAGCTGTTACCCTATTTGACTGAGCCAACAAGAATCCCGCTATTGTAATATTTGATGCCTGTTATTGGTTTGCAGTAGAGACCTGAAAAAATTTGCGGGTTCACTGACCTGTAGGCTAGCCTCCAAGAATATTTGTGCAATTGTGTAGGCAACAGCTGTCTATTAGCTGCTCGCTGACACAGTCAAATGGGCTTGTATTCAGCTACGGTTTTATTATTGGCTCAGCTAATTCAAGGAAGTGTCGAGTAAGTCAACGGCCAATTGTGAACGTGATAGAGACCTATAGTTGCTGGAATTATAGCTTGCGCATAAAATAAATCGCGAGTTTTTCAGGTCTCTAGTCTGCAGACAATTACGGAGTTTCAGACGTGCGTCACCCAATCACATGTGTGACAAGAAAGTACAGGTGTTTTCAAGGGTATGTTGGTACGAAAAATTTTCGCGATATACCATAATCTCTAATAATCACTAACCATGAAGTAGTATCGGAGGTATAGAACCAAACACTTCAATTTATATCCGCTAATTTAATCAGTAGAGATATGGGAATTTTGGGTATTTATTATAGGTCGTATCTGTGATTGGACAGCTAAGGTCGTTAAAGGCAACAGCAAGTCAGCAATAAATAAGTATTTTTTTTGTGATTCCATTAAGTGACCTCGCTTGTATGGCTAGACGGTAACGGCATAGCCGTCTTTAGTAAGAGGCCGCGGCCTTAGATCTGACAACACTGCCAGGAAGGGTCATTTTAACACTTCTTTTAACTCTCCAAAGGCAATGGTAGTACTTGATTCGTTACACTGCCCTGCGCACCGGCGAATCAGAGGAAGCCACTGCCGTTGGCGAAACAAAACAAGTGTTAAAATGACCCTTCCTGGCAGTGTTGTCAGATCTAATGCCGCTGCCTTCTACTAAAGACAGTTATGGTAATAGTCAATAGATAGGGACAGAACGTTTTCGCGAAAATAATTTTACACCACTTTGTTTCAGTCACTTGCACATCTGCAGTTCTTCTTCGTGGTCAGTGATTGGATATTTCTTGGGAATCTACCGGCTAATTACATACGTGTGGTGTCGCAGTACCCTTACTGTGGTTGCCACAGTCAAATGAAATACGACTCTGCACTAATACACACAACCTATAAATAATGAAACAGAGCTTGCAGGTGTCACGTAAGGCACTGAAACAAATTGGGGCAAAAGCACGGCCGTCGTTAGTAGAAGGCCGGAGTCTTGAATGTGGCAACACAGCATCGGGGGCCTGCTGCCTGTCACTTCTTGACTGCCCTAGTCTCTGTAACTTGTCTAGATGCAGCTTTAGTGACGTGTACACGTCTACACAGACTAGGGCAGCCAATGAACGACCGGCAGTAGGCCTCCGATACATCGTTACCACGTTCAAGACTCCGGCCTTCTACTAAAGACGACCATGGGCAAAAGTATTTTCGGGGAAAACGTCCGGTCCTCATCAATATATTATGGCTAGGGGCCTGAAAATTTCGCCGACTCAATGACCTGCGTGCATATTAGAATGTGCTGTCCTTGTATACTCAAGCCCCGACCATGTGTGCACTAGCTGCTACTCAGTGGAACAGCAGAGAATGACGAATAGATGGGGCTTGACCATGCATAGGACAATGGATTCTAGCATGTAGGTCAATGAACCCACGAAATTTTCCTGTCACTAATTACGGACAGTGCAAGAATAGGACTGAGAAATCGAGGCAGCTGCCAGATGAACTCGCGGAATACTCGCTCTTCTATATAACGCGTACTTAAGAAGTAATTTGAAGTATTAATAAACCTAATGGAAAAGACCAAATCAAGAAGACAATCAGTAGAGATGATGGTTTATCGCGGGAAAACTTGACTATTTGCTAGGCTTCAACGTGCGTTCAGCTTATCAAAAGATTACTGGCTTTTCCTTGTACGTGGAGCTACTGCCCTATTTGACATAGCCAATAAGAATACCGCTATTATAATATTTGATGCATGTTATTGGTCTGTAGACAGCTACGTTGTGTCAGTGTTTTCAAGGCTATGTTGGCACAAAACATTTTCGCGATATACCATCATCTCTAACAATCAGACCTATTTACGTAACAGACTGTTGGAAATGACACGATTCACAATTAATTGAAATAAACAAACTAAATACGCTAATTTCCTATAATTAAGGTAAGAAAAATGAATAGTAACATTTGACTTACGCTAATTGTAAGCGAGGATAATAGCATGTGGCAATGAATTGGGTTCGTTGAAACGATACACCCTAATATATACGTTACTGATAGTAATAAACTTAAATACACAAAACTCAATGACAGAAAAAAAAAGTTGGGAAACAATATTGAAAGGCAATTTAAGGGCACCGTTGCAGATAAAAAAGAAGGTTCGCTAGAATTTTTAATAAGCCTAAATAAAAGTTTCCACATAAGAAATGATAAATTGGTTTTCACTGATTCTAACAGGTAGTTTCGTGACACTCTGAAATGGAGAATTTTTTCGTTCCGCGTTGGGTGTCTTTTGCGAAGTTTGAAATGTCTTGCGAAGTTTGAAATTACAGCAGTAAAGATGAAAATAAGTTTTCTCACGCACAAGTTGGAACAAACTCTTAAAACATGATATATTATTGGATGTGTACAGCCATAGGAATTTATGCATTGAAAGAATATGAAATTACATATGTTACTGAAGTGGGGACCTGAAAAATTGGCGTTTTCTTTCGGATGTTAGTCTTGAATTCAAAACCCTTATAGTTCGTATCAATTGACATCTGGAGAACACTATGCCAATACGGAGACGGACCTCTGATATTCGCGAAAAGAGTTTTGCACCACCTTTTTCAATGCGTTATGTTCATCAATGTTAAAAATTTCCGTGAATTTACACTGTTAAAAATTTCCGTGAAATTACGGAATTTTTTACGGAAATTCGCCGTAAATATACGGAAATTGAGTCCGTAAAAATTAAATACGGACATGTCCCCGTATTTTAAAAAATACGGACATTTCCGTAATGAATTTTCACAAGTCTATGTGTAATTTTACGGAAATTTTCCGTTAATGTACGGAGCATATAGTCAC
>PNEQ01095648.1:0-11640 GCA_003012365.1 Medauroidea extradentata | reverse complement strand
GGGGGGGGGGGGGGGGGGGGGGGGGGGGGGGGGGGGCAAAATAAGCCGCTATCGAATTTACGAAGGTAGCGATTTTACGAATGCGATGAGAGGAACCGTGAGTATTCGTAAAATCGGGGGTCTAGTGTACCATTAAGTACGTCAAGAGAAGTGGAATGACCCAAAAAAACTGACCTAAAATAATGTGTCAACACTGAGTTAGTGTTTGAACTCAAAAAATTAATTGAAATGTCTATCCGATTCATTTGAGACACTTTATTTTAAAGACTCGTCAAAACCCACACAAAAATGTGAACATCCCTTGCACTCATACAGAAGTTTGTCTTTGAAAAACTGATCTATACCATTTTAAATTACATAAGAAATTTTTGTTTTGTGCAACTGCATCTTGGAAGCTATCTTAAGAGTTAAGAAATAAATGAGGAAACAGTGAAACATTTTCCTCACAAGTCCGCAAAGGAAAATGTTGTACCACAGAGCTTCAGTTTTTACCATATTTTCTTTTAAAATAAAATCATTTATTTCTTTGCACCAATCAGCACATACATTTTTACATTCCTGTAAAGGGATGTCACTGGAAATATCAAGCTCTGACGAACTCGAGGGTTGTGATGTTTGTGAAGGGTACTGTTCTATTGAGATGGCTCAAAATTTTGTTTTACAAAAATACTGACCTTTGATTACTGAAACACTGAATTTATGGCAACCTCATGTTTCCTATCGTCCATGTGGCTTGAAACTGCCAGCCGCCCCATACTGCTTAATGCAAAACTGTGGTTATGCACATTGTACAAAACGCTCTCCACGGGTCTTTTGGTATATTTTGCAACCATAAAGAATATTTCTCATCCAGCAGGCAGTCTGAATTGGAGAAACCGTTCTTTGATTTCGAAAGTGACATTTCTGTGAAGATTGTGTTCAATCCTGTACATTTTCATGCTAATACAATAGTATAAATATTGACATCTGAATGTAAAAGTAAATTGGCCAATTTGTTTCGCTACAAAACATTTATCTTTGTGACAGGACTTCTATTAATTAGAAAAGAATAGTTAAAATAATAGTGACAAATCTCAAACTTTGAAATAGCCGATTTTGCAACATCATTTCAGTAAAATTGTAATCTCTTTAAATTTTCCCTTTTGCAAAAACACACAAACGAAAAATTAGCTATGTACTGCATGTTTATTTAAAGAATAGGCTATAGGTGGTGCACATATAAGTCCCTGTCTAAAACAGTTCCAGTTAGTGCAGTAGTTGCACAGGCAATGGAAGAACCTGTCGGCACTTTCCATCTTCCATATAAATTATGGTCTCATATTTGGTAGCAAAATCCAAAGCCTTCTTTTAGCTGCTTATCTCATCAAAAAGCATGTTAAAAACAAATGACCACGTTTCTGCATAAGTTTTTAATAATAGTCAAACAAAAAGTTCCAATAAAAGACCATACAAAAAGTCGAAATTAAAAAAATTGTACAGTAGAGCCCCGATTTAACAAACTCGGGAATAACGATGACGCCGGTCGCAGGGCCAGTGTATGGGTTAAGCCCATAACTGCGCCAGTGTGTCCTTTCCACCCACCCAAAAGCATTCTCAGACTCTCCCATAATCATTCCGCAACCCCGTGTATATGCACGCCAAATCATTCAGTGCTAAGTGTATTGTGTATCAAACAGCAGTGTACAGTATGTGCCGAAGGCCATCAAGGGTTACCGTGTTCACTATGTTCACTTTCATGTTTTCAGCAGACATTTATAAATGCATCATTCACTATCAGCAAAATATGTAACGTAATTTATTACAGTAGCAGCTCGGGATACCGCGCTTCGATAAACTGCACATTTGGCTATATCGCGGGATAATTCATGTCCCCCAAGCTAATGTACCAGAAACTTCACAAACCTACTACGTACTTCAAAGGGACGTTTGTTTTGCCGGTCAAACATTCATTGAAACGAGAGGGGCGGAGGACAAAAGACAGCGGACAAGAAGCGGTAATGGAAGTGTTGAAAGTTTGACAGGCTGGATGAGTTTATTAGTCGCCAGGAGTCTTGGCGTCTTGCTGTGCGGCAGTGGGGAAGGCCTCTTGTTAGGGGTGGTAGGAGTGGAGGGGAAAGTATTGTTTGGAAGGGGGAAGGGGCAGAAACTGGCACTAGGGAATCCCCAGCCGCTACGTGGGTGGGAAGTGATAAGTCACAGCTGACGACACACTAGCAGCTGCCAACAAGAATTTATTGCAATCCGTTCAGTTCTTTATGTGGTGCGATGTCGCAGAAAAGAAAGGCTTATTCTGTGAAAGACAAGTTACACATTATCGACCGTGTAAAGAAGGGTGAGACCCAAGCGAGTGTTTCGCGCGAGTGCGGTATTCCTGGAGGAATCATTAGAGGATGGATTAAGGATGAAGAAAAACTAAGAAGTTTTTTTTGATGTTGTCGATAGTGATGTCGGTTTGAATAGAAAAAGAACCACTTTAGGTGAAGACAATGAACTGGACGAATGTTTGTACAGGTGGTTTTTAATCAAACGAAGTGAAGGTGTGCCATTATCAGGACCAATTTTGAAGGCTTAAGCTGTGAAATTTCACAATGATTTACATGGAAACACAGACTTCAAAGCCTCGGATGGGTGGTTTTCACGATGGAAAGGACGCCACGGAATATGTCAGACAAACCTAGAAGGGGAAGCACGATCTTGTGACACTGTATCTGCAACACACTTTCCTGCAGAACTTCACAAGGTGATGAGTGAAGAAAATTTGACGGCAGAACAAATTCATAATTGTGATGAAACTGCTTTATATTTTCGGCTGCTTCCTTCCAAATCACTAGACGTAAAAAATTCTAAAAATAAGTCGGGATTTAAATTGAACAAGGACAGAGTTACCCTTCTTTTTGCAACAAACAAATCTGGCAGCCACAAACTAAAGCCACTTTGTATTGGAAAAAGCCGAAGTCCACGATGCTTCAAGCACGTGAACATGAAATCATTACCTGTTACATACACACACACAAAAAATGCATGGATGACTGCTGAATTGTTATCCAAATGGTTTCATTAAGATTTTGTTCCATCAGTGAAAAGCCACCTGCGGTCATTAAAGATAGAAGAAACGGCTGTATTACTGCTTGACCACTGCCCAGCACATCCATCTGCTGATTTACTACAGTCAAAGGACGGAAAAATAAAAGCTATGTTTTTGCCAAAAAATACTACGGCACTGATTCAGCCACTAGACCAGGGCATTATAAGAGCATTTAAAGCACACTACCGCCGAGAATTGCTCACCGCAATCGTCAACTCCGATGATGAAATGGAAGTCAACTTAAAATCATTAAACCTCAAGGAAGTTGTGTATTCAGTGAGAATAGCGTGGCAAAGTGTAACTGAGTCAACCATCGAACACTGCTGGAAAAATTGTTCTTATTCCATTGACGGGACGAGTCGCAACAGTGAAGAAGCTTTCATGGGTTTTTCTGACAGTGACGTACAGTCCGCACGTCATATTATAGACTCCAGCAAGACTCTAGAAGACCTTGTGAGCTGGGCCGACTGTGACAGTAGTGAGCCTGTTTCTGAGACCATGACCGAGCAAGATATAATTGATGCTGTGCGGGACAAGAACAACGATGCTGTTGACGAAGATGAATGTGAAAGTGAGCCAGAAGAAAAGGAAGTGCCAAGAATAAACCAAGTGATAACAAGCATTGATCAAGTTATTTCATGGTTGGAAATACAGACTGAATCAAATCAGGTTTCTTTGCTTCACCTGGCGAACATAAAACGCTATGCAGAAAAAAAACGCACTGCATTGGTCCGACAAACAAACATTTCTGAGTTTTTTAAAGCAAATTAAAAGTAGATTTTTGCATCTGTTATGTAAAGTTACGTAATATAATGTGTTTAATATTGTACAAATTTTCATTGGAAACTTCAATTCTGTTTATTGTGTGTTGATTTTCTGATATGACTTAAAATTACAATAGAGTGCTGTTTAAGAAAAATCACGGTACGTAGTTCTATTTTTATGTGAACGTCTGTCTGCTGCGTGGTTGTAAACATGTAATCTATCTGCCTTAGCTGTGTAGGCAAGGCCACACAATAGCATTCCTATGACGCATGTGTGCATGCCTTATCTCACTTTACCCACGCCACATCTGTGCCTGTCAGCTCGAGCGCTCGCCGCTATACTCCGTGCATAGCTAACATAACTATACCCCCTGGGGGGAAGTGCGCAGTTAACATAACTCAACTCCTTGCACATTTAACATACGTAAATACAGTAAAATCAGTGGTACATAATATAAACTACAGTAGTTTAACGTGATACGGTGGCAAATAAGAACATTACGGCGCTAAATAACACTTTATTGAATAAAATTCTTTTTGTTATTTCTGGTCTATCTTGGTACAGCGCGCATAGGCTATAGCGTGGGTTAGATTTAAGTCTCCCGACACGAGCGCTTATCGAGCTTCTACTGTATGTAATTTAGTGTGTGCCATTTTCCTAAGGTATTAATATTAATATTTCACACACATGAGGTACCGGAAGTGTATAAATCCCGTAGCGAGGCAAGGAGCCCCTAGCGGTTGCCTTCCTCGTGGCAGTTCGTCAAAGTCTTCTGGAGAGGTAAGGCGCTGTCCGCGTACTCTTCATCTTTTGTTTCAATGATTGTTAGTTTTCCATAGTCTCGTTAGTATACCGGTTCACCTTTGCTTAGCACACGTTACCAGATATTCACCATTGCATTGAGCATCCGCTTAACTTAATAATTGTGACCATTTTTGGTTATTTTTTAACTTAAGCACCGCGTCGGCATTATCACCGCCACGTGGTTAGGGACTTTTGTATCGGGAGACATCGGCGCTCATCCTTCACCATACGAGGTTCGTTTTGGTATTTTTTTATTCAGCATAATTTTGCACACACGTTGCTAAGGTTATTTTGTATTTGCGTAACATTTTAAGGGCGTAATTCATGTTGCAGGTTATGACACCGCCATTGTGTTCAGCATACATGTGAGCAGTACGTTGTAAATTCATTTCATTATCACGCACTCACGCAATTCATCTCGTTGAGAGCATCACTTTGTGTGCAGCGTGTTATGTGCCATTCACCCCACCACCGGCCTAGCATAGCTCGCCACAGTTTTCGCACTGTACCGCTAGCATCACTTATAGAGCCCTACCACACTACAATGTGCACGGGAACAGCTACCTTGTGACACGTTAGTTAGGCACGTGCTCACCGCAACTCAACTCTCTACGCCAGCTTCCAAGTGAACCTGACGGTCCATCATAGTGGCCGCCAGCCCCTCGCTGCTTAAGGAGGTGCACCTTCTGGTGTCGTAGACTCACCTCATACACCAGCTCCACACTGATCACTCACCAACCACGTGCGATATACCAGCCGGTCGTAGTCACTATGGAAAGTTCACTATCACGTGCACTATCGTGTGCTTTAGGGTTATTGTTACTGCAAGGGATGCATCACTACGTTTACCTCGCTGCGTGCGTAATTCAGACATTATTTTGGCACTATGTATCGTAAGCGTAATAAATCATCTGTAAGTGAAATACTGTTTACATAATTTCTAGACACCTAATATTGCCAGTATAAGCAACGTAAGTTATCAGGCGTACTGGGGGTCAACATCCAGTAAGTTTGTAGTTCTGGTATAGTCAGTGTCATATGTGTTAATCCATTCAAGTGCTTTCACCAATCAATCACGGACATCAACGCGCCGCGCGTTAAGTGGCATTCAATCACTCACATCAACGCGTCGGGTGGGATACCGAACGCACCGAACAAACCACACCCTGAGGCCTAAGAGTCTCAAAGTGCAGTACCTGGGGAGTATTGCTGGCGCCCAATCACTCACATCAACAGCGTAGTTCGCTATCCCGATCCCACCCGAGGCAGGCGTTAACGAAAACAGCGATTTAACAAAAGGATTTTTAGGAACCTTCATAAAATAACAAAAAAAAATGTATTCAATAAGTAACTGTCTTTGATAAAATTTAATATTAATTGTAAGTTAAGTCATTTAAAAATACTAGCACCGATCGCTGTATGTACTTATTTCTCCGTAGAAATGCTTAAACCATCTGTTGAGAAACAAAAAAAAAAAAAAAAAAAAAAAAAAAAAAAAAAAAAAAAAAGAAATTAGTTAAAATTCGTTGAAAACTTTGGACGCAGGAGTGATTTTGAGATACCCACGCACGGGTGCGGCAGAGTGAGCGACGCTGTGTTGCATAACAAGTGTGCGCCTAGATCCTCATCCTGGCGGCTAGCGAGTGAACGAGCATCTAGGTACCCAGTCTGCACAGCGCGGCAGTGGACAACACAAGAACTAATTCACAGATAGTGCTTCGCGTTTCTGTTAGAATGCGCTGCAGTGCCGCGTGCTCAGTGGATTAATTCTATTACCGATAGAATGCAGTGGTGTGCAGAGAGATTATTTACACTCGCATCCCGTGATAAAACAAGAGAGTTTATAAAAAAAAATATGTAATATTATTCATGCAGACTTTTTACAGCGAATTTATTACCGTAAACTTAAATAATTTGTTTATCTGATGCTAAAAAAATGCTAGAGTGCGAAGCACTTTTAGCGAGCAGACCAACACGAGTTTGTTCCACGAGCGTGGCTGCATACAAGCTGCAATGGCCGCCAGCATATTTAATTATTATTTTACAGTTGTCTCACAAACTTTTAATTAAGTTTTCATTAAAAACATTTTTTTTTTACTATTTTTCATTGGATTTTCCTTAATTTTGTTGGTGGAGCGGGCCGGAGACGGAAATATTGACGGCTCGGCGGTGTTAGTCATCACTTCTCATGTGTTACTGGCGCGCGCAAGGACGGCGTAACTCACCATGCGCACGCTCTCCGAGCGTTCAACTGGAAGTTTTTTTCGTCGATTTTTTTTTCTTTTCACGGCTGTGGCTTACCTATTGCGGTAAATGCATTTTGTTGTTGTTTTGAGCCAATATACTTTTTTTTAAATTACGTTAAATTCCGACGAATCATGCCCGAGGATTCAACTTTTTTGGGTCCCATGGCATTTCGTTAAATCGGGGTTCTACTGTTATCAATAAAGCACAGCAGAAAATACAAGTTGGAAGCACAATGTTTATGAAAGACTACTGAAGTTTGTCACATTCAATATGGTGCTATTTTATTCTTACAGAAAAGAACATGCTTGAATTGTGTGGAGAGTGTAGCTTTCAAGCCACTGGAAAAAGTGTTTGAGGCATCAGAATAGCCAAAGGACTAACGGTACGGTGCATGGAAAGAAAAGGGTGCTAGCTGGAGATGGTCTAGCAACCTCATATAATAAAAGCATGCTTCACATGAGACATTAGGAGAGTGTGCACACTGCCAGCTAACGAACCCCTTCCTCCTCATTTCTCAGTCACGGACACCCAACACAACGACCAGGTTGGCTGCTGCGGCTCTCCTAGTCCCTTACAACCCTATTCCGCCCACCCCTCCTCCCACATGCATTTCTTACCACCCTTTTCTCCCCCTTACATTGTAATTCTTTCAACCCACACCCTTATTCTTTCCTTTCATCCAGTGACACAGTAAATATAGGTGACTGCTAGCTTGCAGAGATTGTTTGTCGGGATGTGCGCCGCTAATTATATGCACTGTCATTTGTGTTTTATGCATGTATTTCAGACACTTCTAAATTTGACGCATATTATCAGACTCCAGAACCAGAAAATCCCTTTCTACGGTATTTCTAGACTCTGATGACTAACTTCCCAAAGTTCATGTGTGAGGCGGTCCACCCACCACTTAGGCTTTTATTGTAATCTGTTTATTTTATTTATTTCCATATGTTTGATCTATTGAATTTGCTATTATCTATTTAATTACTATGAGGTACTGTTGACAGTTGTTTGGCATTTTATCTGAATCAGTTTTTAAATTGTTAAATTTTGTATTTAATTTGGTTTGTTTAGGCTGAGGCAACATTGTGTTTTAATTAAAATTTTATATTATCATTTGCAGCTTAACTGATATTGTATTGTAACTCAGGGCTGGGTGTATTGTCAAGTGTAGTTGGATGGCACAAGTGTGCCTACCTAGTTCCTGGAATCACTATATTTAGATTTTTAACTGTTTTTCTAATACTTTTACTTTTCACAAAGTGCACGTGCGCCGCCGCTGGTTGAGTGTGCGAGACAGGCAGTAATATGTTTGCGCAGGCTGGCATGGGTCAATGGAAGGACACGTAGTTTAAATTTATTAAAAATTGTGTTGTAAATTATTATGTAATTATGGTTTTCAAATCTATATTTTCACTTTAAAAGTAGTTTAAAAGTATAACGTTTGTAATTTGTCATTATATATTTAATTTTGTATTAATGTACCGTTACGTTCTTACCTTGGTTCGCTGGGTGACCGCTAGAGTCACTGCAGGGAGAGAGAGAGAGCTTCGCGGGGTCGGCCATGTTTACATGTTGTCTAGTCGCGGAGCAAGATGGTTGTGTTTACTTGTTGTCTGGTCGCGAATGAGAATGGCGGTCTGGAACGGTTGGTGGGCTGTGTGGGAGCGAGGTGGCGGAGAAGCCATGTATACGTAGAACATTTTCCAGTGCTTTAGTCACTCAGGGCAGTGCTCGCGCATTCACGAGAATGTTGTAATTAAGATGTCGTGGCTTGTTTTGGTATTTTGAAACTATCTTTCAATTCATCAAGTTTTTGGGGTTGAGCTGTTCTCTCCAGGGAGCGTCAGGCTGTTGTTTTCAGACTTATGATTGAAATCTAAAACTTTCAGTACATAAAGTTGATTTCTTTAAAAGGTTATTTGATAAAAAAGGCACGCCAACAAGTTTTTATTTTTATGTAAACTACAGCAAAACCTCTATAAAATCACAACTGGCCACGTGAGAGGTTAAGTCAACAATGATGTAATCTAGCTTCATTCAGTTAGTGCCAGACGCGCTACATTTTTGGTGCCGTGACCAGGATATGTGGTCAACGATGACGGCAAAGTAGCTTATTTCTTCAGTCGACGCGTTACATTTTTTGGTGCCGTGACCAGGATCGGCGTGAAAAAGAGTAGTGCCGGGACCTAGGGAAGCAGCGATGTCAACAACAGTGGAAGCACGGCGCAACACAGCAACATTCCCGGTGCAGGACAACAGCAGCAGAAATTATTATTGTATTTAGATGTACTACATGTTGAGAAGCGTCGTGAGCAGGTAATCGGCGATTGCAGCGTGTGAATGTGTGTGTCCCGCATTGTTGTTTTGTCTCCAAATTTATAATGCACTGAGTGAAGATGTTTTCAAATTAAAAAAAAAAAATGTGTGTTTTGTTCTGACTGCAACATGTCTTAAATTTACTGGTAATTAGTATGTAAACTGTGAACATGGATTTAGCAGCATTAATTAAAGGATTAATTGACGAACAAACCAAGACATTGGTTGCTGTGATTGACGGTTTAAGTACAAAGGTTGTAGCTTTTGAAGACAAGCTAGACACGTTACACAAAGAGGTAAAGAGTGAAGTAGTGTAATTAAAGGATCAGGTAGTTGACTCTATTGAGGTTTTTAATGATTCATCTAGAGTAGAAGAGTTAGGCCTAAGGGTAGAGACTGAGATAGAGCTGCAGAATGTTGAGGAGAGTAAACTTTTGGGTGATATAATTGATGTTGCGAATGTTTCAGAAATTGTGGAAAATTTAAATGCTGTTGGTCAGGCCAACAATGTCGATAAGTGTGACTGTGTATTGCTGAGTGAAGGTCTAGCTAAACCTAAATGTAATCACTGTATATTTTGCACGTGGAAAACAAAAGTAAGATGCGAGATGGAAAAGACTTTTTGTTGGACTGATGGAGTACTTGTTGGGTCATAATTCAGGAGAGAATGTGAACAGTTGGGGGTGCAAGTATGGCACAGAGGTGAGGTGAAGTTCAAGGGTGTAAATTAGCAGGAAGGTCAAAGTGATTGTTGGTCAGTGGAGAGGAAAGTGGAGGAATGGAGTGTGGTGAGAGACACGCAAAAATGGGGGGTGCAGGAATTGAGCAGGGGTAAGGTAAAATTTACAAGGTAGCAAGACAGCAAGAGAATGGCAAAATCGAAGGGTATGTTTGTGCTAGGGTAAGTAATTTTGTGTTTTGGAGAATTTTTGTGTTCTGATATTGTTTTTCTAAGTTTTATGTAACAGTAGAACCTACCTTGCTGTCGAGGAACAGTTGATGCACACATGCCACAATTTATGGATGTTTTTACTGCCTTTCAGTTTTACAGTTTTCAATACAACACACATACACACTTTGTCAAGTACATTATATTTTTGCAATATGTAACAGTTTTGTTACAGTTTTTTTTTTTGTCACTCTGTGGTTGTGGTTGCCAGGCAGGGCCACAACAGAGTTGTAATTTTGTTTGCTAGGGAAAGGATAATTTAAATGACACTGAGTACATTATGTTATTAAAGTTTTAATTTTGAGTGATGTAGTTTCAGTTTAATGGTTTTGAGTAGTTTTGAACGTTTTAAGTTAATTGGTAGTTACTTACCTGGCTTAGGTCACCTCTAGATTCTGAGGCCGTGATATGGCTCAGTAATTCAAGTAATGATGATAATGTGTACAGGATACTTCGTCGTTGTCATGTATTAGATAAATGTACTCTATTTTTGACGATTATAAAATGTTTTTTTTTTCCTCCAAGCTAAATAATAAGTTTGTTGAATTGTTCTTTTAAATGGCATGAAAATAAAGTACTCAACTAAGGTTGTATTTAAAAGAAGTTGGTCTTTATTTACTAAAATTTCAAGAACCTAGACGTGCCGGTGTGCATGAATTTCTAAAAATAATGGCGACCGTGACAGGACACTTTGACGTGATTATTGTTTTCCGTAAATTACAACCTTGTTTACATCATGGATGCTATTAAAATTGACCTGGAAAAGACGATTAAGGTACGTAGAACGATACGACAGGCTTTTACAAGACAGTTAAACATACTAAAAACTGGAATTGATGATGCGACACCAGAACTGGAGGAAAAGAAGAAAAAAGTACAGGTTTCCTTTTCTCTACTAACGAAGAAGAACGAAGAGCTACTGCAAGTGGACGGTAAGATATTGAGTCTAAAAATTGATGTCGACAAGGAGGAATTGGAAACCGAGACTAACCTTGCCGATGATTACCAACGACAGTTTCTAGAAACAGAGGTGAGTGTTGGAAGTATTTTAACTTCAAGAGATATTTCTCGAGATGATGACAGTGAGTGTAGCAACGTGGATCGCAGGAATAGACGAAAATTCAAACTTCCCAAATTAGAACTCAGGAAATTTGACGGTAATATAAACAGTGGTTACAATTCTGGGGCCAATTTAGTAAAATAGATGAGGACCCAGACATTGCACCAGAAGACAAATTTCAGTACCTGCTACAGGCTACAGTGAAAGGTTCTCGTGCTCGAGAAATTGTAGAAGGTTTTCCACCTTCTGGTGTAAACTATTCAAAAGCTGTTGAATGTTTAAAGAGCAGGTTTGGTAGAGATGACCTGTTAGTTGAAGTGTATGTAAGGGAGCTATTATCCCTAGTTCTTAAAAATACTTCTACTCCCTGTGATGTTAACTCATTGTATGTCCTTTATGATAAGTTAGAAT